>SGPK01000275.1:0-31487 GCA_004802695.1 Phellinidium pouzarii
CACGGTTAGTTGCAAAAGCAGCCTTTTCTTCATCTCCTTCCTTGATTCGGACATTGTTGTATCCCCATCGGAGGTCCAGCTTGAGAAGTACTTGGCCCCCCTGACCTTGTCAATGATTTCAGATATGAGCGGTAATGGATACGCATTCTTTATTGTGCCAGAATTCAAATATTGATTATCAGTAACCATCTGCTTGCTCTTATCCTTCTTATCAACAAAGAATACAGGTGATGTCATGGGTGACTTAGATGGTCTGATATACCCCTTTCAAAGGTTTTCTTCTAGCCACGCATCTGTTACAATTTCCTTACCTTATCCCATCACATCACCCCGCTTATCTATCCATCTCATCACATCACTCCACTTACTTCAACAGTAGCCCCTGTATCACCTGTTCACTTGTTCCACCAAGTTCCATACCCTTCTATGCTGACTGATGCTCATCCTGTTAAGCCAAAGGCTATAACTGTGATGAGGTGATGAGTAAGAGCTAAGTAATGAGTAAGCAGAGAGCCAAGTTAAGGCCTGAGAGGATCAACTGGTACTGATGAGGCTCAATGAGCACACTGGTGGGCTAGTTGACAAGGTGTTTGGCTATGAGAACAAAGAGCTCAAGCTTAGGGCTTTAGGGCTCTGAGTACATGCCTTATATACTACTGGTACATAGGGGTAGAAAGGGATGGAAAGTGATGGAAAGGATGACTGAGCGAAGGATGAGCATCAGTCAGCATAGAAGGGTATGGAACTTGGTGGAACAAGTGATCATGTGATACAGGGGCTACTGTTGAAGTAAGCGGAGTGATGAGATGAGATGGATAGATAAGCGGAGTGATGTGATGGGATAAGGTAAGGAAATTGTAACACATCCTTCACTCAGTCATCCTTTCCATCACTTTCCATCACTTTCCACCCCTATGTACTAGTAGTATATAAGGCATGTACTCAGAGCCCTAAGCCCCAAGCTTGAGCTCTTTGTTCTATAGCCAAACACCTTGTCACCTAGCCCACCAGTGTGCTCCTAAGCCTTACCAGTACCAGTCAATCCTCTCAGGCCCTAAACTGGCTCTTTGCTTACTTGTTACTTTGCTCTACCTCGTCACTCGTCACTGTTATAGCCTTTGGCTTAACACTAGCTCAAGCTTTCCTACCTGCCGACGTTTTTACGTCTAGGCAACCCAGCTCACCACAGCTCAATTACCAGCACCAACTACCAGACCAACTCAACATTCCACTTGGAACCACCAGTACAAAGTCTTTGAAGACACAACTAGGGGAGAAACTTGATACTACTCCTGGGAACAGACACAACCAAATCAACCCCCCCACTGGTTCTACCTCACCAATGACCCAGAAGACGCTGCAATCCACTTTGAAATGTACCAGCAAGGCCTCATCCATGGCCTCATACAATGCATCTATGCCAGGGACAAACTCCCTGACACTATGGAAGAATGGTACCAGGCAGTGTCTTGGGCAGACAATCTCTACCGCTGACTCCAGGCACTCAATGCCACCAGCACCACCACAATGTCCTCTGCACCTCGTTCTACCCACTTCAAAAACCTCTTTTCCACCACCACTTCCTCTTCCCCCACATCCACCAACCCACCCAATCGCCCCAAGAAGCTGACACCTGAAGAACACAAGAAATGCATGAAGGAAGGACATTGCCTAGCCTGTCGAGGAGTTGGACATAGTGTTAAGCCAAAGGCTATAACAGTGACGAGGTGACGAGTAAGAACAAAGTGGTGAGTAAGCAGAGAGCCAAGTTAAGGCCTGAGAGGATCGACTGGTACTGATGAGGCTCACTGAGCACACTGGTGGGCTAGGTGACAAGGTGTTTGGTTATGAGAATGAAGAGCTCAAGCTTAGGGCTTTAGGGCTCTGAGTACATGCCTTATATACTACTGGTACATAGGGGTAGAAAGGGATGGAAAGTGATGGAAAGGATGACTGAGCGAAGGATGAGCATCAGTCAGCATAGAAGGGTATGAAACTTGGTGGAACAAGTGATCAGGTGATACAGGGGCTACTGTTGAAGTAAGCGGAGTGATGAGATGAGATGGATAGATAAGCGGAGTGATGTGATGAGATAGATAGATAAGCGGGGGGATGTGATGGGATAAGGTAAGGAAATTGTAACAGCAACCAAGGCGCAACAATGCACAGTAACCACAGTCTAGATAGCCATAAGTAGTAAAGCCACACTGCGCAGCAGAGCAGGTGACAGTCGCCTCTGTACAGTATAAAAGGAGGGCAAGGTAGCACTCCTAGAACCTCAGTTTAATTCAATTAACTATCATCACTATAACTAATACATTCAAGAGTGAACCCCTCTAAACTACCAAGCTAGTCAGGTTAACTCTATCATCTATCACTCATTCTACACTATTACCACAGCAAATAGTGCAGTCCTAACAATATTCCCATGCCACATCTCTAACTCAATGAGAACATGTTCAGCTTTGACAATGACAGTGTCTGTGGCAGCATCTTCCTCAAGCCTGATACCAACCCCTCACTAGGCTTCTGCACACTCCCTTTGATCTTCAGATGCAGCTCCTACTGCTGTCTGAACTGGCTGTGGCAAGTGGCAGCTCCTCCTCTGCCACATCTAACCCCTATCCTCTGGTTAGTGACCCACTCCATGTTGTTAGTACCTGCCTAACCATCATTGGCTTCACAGCATGAGGAAGACTCAGTGAGCAGTAATGAGAAGCATTAGCTGAGACTTTACTAGCTCTGACAATGGAGTCTCCAAAGTGTCTTGGTTCTGAGGCAGAACTGGAGGCTTAGCTCAATGCAATTGTTCTCATCTACAATTTGTGTGCTGGCATCTTCTCTTTCTCAAGACAGAGCAGTGAGTAAATTTCTTTAGCCTTTACGTTGAGCCCATCCTTCTCCTATGTAGCTGTCATAGCCTTCTTTGCCTGTGATTGAGCTCTTCCAGGCATGGCTAAGTGCTTCAGAATATAATAAAAGTGACCAGGGGAATGCAGAGTGGACAAAATTATTTATTGAGATCAAAATTCACCTACAGATGGTGAGCCTCACAACAGGAGCATATGGTCACATACTTTGAGTCACACTTTGTGACATTTTTGTGACATGCCATTTTCCTCCTCATAATCCTGTCCATTTTTCTGTAAGTGTTCTGCATTAAATATGCTCAATTTTTTTTNACATAGTACTGTACATATAGACAATGTAAACCCATTCAATATTTGTTCAGCAGCTGAATCCAAATATTTTCCATGCTTTGAAGCCAATTACATTTTTTGCAAGGATGCTTTTCACTTTGCTCTCATCATTTTCACCTCATAAATCACTCAATTCTCAATGAAAAAAATCAAGAATTTTCATTCCTTTACTTAAGTATGTGATAAGCTGGGAAGTGCAAAAAAAATTGAGAGGAAAGGGTGGTTTGTAGCATTTCCGAGGTTGGTGTTCATTTGAGTGGTGGTGTTCATGTGACTGGTGAATGACTGTAATTTGCTTGTAAGAATTAAAAGTGTATCACAAGCTACCATGACTGTTCGTAAGCATTACATTAATAAAAATGATTATATTTGATTACAAGTGCATATGACTGCTTATAGTCTGGTTATAAACAACCTCTCAAATATTAATATCCTTGCCGTTCATCAGAGAATTATTTGTGGTTACGATTCTCAAAATAACACGTAATTAATATTAGTCTGTGGCACCGTAGTAAATGCTTGTAATTGCATTATACTTCACTGTTACCACCGTCAAATTTTCGAAGTGAGAGGAGTAAGAATTATTAATTATTGGGGCGTTCAATTTGATTCTTCAATAAAAAGTTGAACGTATGTTTGTGGCCACTTGAAATTGATCGTAAGCCTATACAGGTAATATATTCTCACGTACCGTGGTTTTGGGCTCGCTGGTGATCGTTGCAAACTCGCAAACTCGCAAACTCACTACCTACGCGCGACAAGTGGACTCCATGTTTGAAGACTTCCTGGATCCTCAGCTTGTTCCACAGTCCAATGGCATGGATGCAAATGGCCACGTCAATTTCTTTGGAGAGGATATCAAGCCAAAGATCGAAAACGAGCAATTAAAAGTTGAAATCCCCGCCCATGATGAAGAAATGGAAGACCTTTTTGGAGATGAGGAGGAGAAAGGAGAGGAAGAAGAGGTCGCAGAGCGTGAGCACCAACAAGAAAGGTATGCCCCGCTTTAATATATCCTTACCATGTCGTTCAACGAATGGTGTATAGGTCGGCATCCCTTGCTGCCAGCGCTGCGCGCGATGGCTCTGAAGTACTTTCTGCGTCAGAACTCAAACACCGTAAAGAACTCGAGTACGAAGAGGACGAGGAGCAGGAAGAGAATGTTGTGGAGCTCAAGCACGCTGTCCTGTCGATACCGAACATACCGATGCCAAAGAGTTCAGACGGAAATGTGAAATCTTTATTGCTTCTTTTGATATAGACAGTGTTCATCTGAGGTCTTGTGTAGAACTGGGTCATCAAGATGCCTAATTTTGTGAAATTGGACCCCAAGCCATTCCACCCGGAAACTTATGTGGGTCCTGAACAGTCATCGGACGGTGTTGGGGAGAAGGAAAAAAGTTTGAGTATTAAACTCGAGGTGGAAAATACCATACGCTGGAAGTGGGTCAAAGATGAGTCAGGGCGAGATGTAAGTGCTTATATTCTAACCATATGCGAGCCCTTTATAGTGATAATTCTGGTCATATAAAAGAAACGTCAATCGAATAGTCGAGTAATTCGTTGGTCAGATGGATCTCTTAGTCTCTTGCTTGGAAAGGAGCTTTTCGATATCAGCCAAGCTTACGAAGGGGTTTCGGGTGTACCCCGCCAAACGTCCAGTCTCGGTTCTCTCTCTCAAAGTCAAAGCCAGAGCCAAAATGTGGCTTCGCAGATGCCCGGAAGGGGGTCTGGACTCACTTACTTAGTTGCACAACACAAACGACCGGGTATCTTGCAAACCGAGGCGCCCATCACGGGGCACATGACTCTGCGCCCGACTGGTATGCAGAGCGAGACACATCGCAAACTCGCTCGCGCAGTTGGCCAGAAGCATTCACGTGTTGCGCGTCTTCGCATCGCGCCAGACTCAATTATTGAGCAGGAGCAACAGGAACTTATGAAGGCCGCTCAAAAGAAGCCGCGCCGTGCGCGTGCGTCAGCTGCAGGTGACAATGACGATCTAGGCGGTCCTGCACGCAAGCGACGTAGTTCTTATGGACGACGACGCGAGAGCGTGTGGTCGGATGAGGAGCCTGAGGCTGGTGCGTCCGATGAGGATGAGGAGGACGAGGGAGAATATGATTCTTCTCCTCGGAAGTCGCGGCGCGGTTCCGGAGGCAACAAGAAAAGCGCAGACGATAAGCGCGCTGGCGGCGATTATCAGACAGATGACTTCCTCGTTGCGGATTCGTCAGAAGGCGAGGAAGAAGACTCGGATGCAGGTGGGAAGCGGCGAAGCAAGAATAAGAAGCGTAGACGACGTTCTGCGGGAGAAGACGCTGAAGGCGAAGTGGATGCATTGGACGAACTTGATGCAAAAATAGCCCAGCAAGAAGAGGAGAGTCATCGTAAAAAAACGAACAGCAGAACTCGATAAGAGTATTAAACGAGACACCCATCAAGCCGGTGAAAAAGGTACCGAGGATGTACCCATGGATATGGACGTCGAGAGCGAGGAAGAAGGGGAAGAAGAATTCAATATTCGTCGAACCGGGGCAGGTTCTCGCAAAAAGCGCGCCATCGCCATGGACGACGATGAGGATGAGTAAATGCTGTGTGAACTAGGCTTCTGCTATCGATTCGAGATTTATCTGTATGTTGTATACTACGTTTATCAATGACGTTATATTTGTTTTACCAAGCTTCTTGCCCCGCCTCTGACGAGTCTCATTTCCGCGTTCCAGGCGCATCCCGCAGAACCCCATTTTCGTCCCATGCGCCTGTTGGTTTTATCGCGTCCACCACAGCCTGATTTTCCTTATTTTCGCGGAGGAGGTTCCGAAGAGCGAACAGCGCGTACTCGCGAAGGTCTATCCATATTAAGTAAAAGCCGAGTATATTTGCAGCAAAATTGTAGGTAACCCAGTTGACGGGTGTGTCGCACGGAAAGAAAAGAAAAGCGCAGAAATATTCAGCGGAAGATATGATTAATAATGATCCGCGCTGTGAATATCAACCAAACACGCTCACAAGGGTTCCGTTCATCCGTCACGCATAAATTCATGACCACGGTAATGCCATCGCTCGTACGCACGCGGTCCTGCACTGCTCTGTTCTCATAGCACAGGATCCCAAGTAGTCGCACAAGGTCGCGCTTTAAATAAAAGAAGCCTCTCCCATCTATGTCTGACCGGGTTGGTGCCGGAGCATCGCCGGGACGTGGTGTACTCCATGAGGCTTTGCCGAACACTATTCGTGGAAGAAAGTCGTCAAGAAGGCGAAGCAGCTCTAAATGAAAGATGCACTGGTCAGAAATTCACGCTTTGAGAGCCGTGTAGAACTTATAAATTAAAAGTAAGGGAGGGATAAAGAAACAACGATAACAATCAAATTTCACCTATGAGATTCTCTATCACACCGAGACCTTGTGGAGAATATGCGTCCGTCAAGAATCTCCTTGTCCACAGTGCCTGCTGAGAAAGGGTGCCTGTTTCGGTTTGTGCGAGAGTTATTGTACAGAAACACTGCGCCACTAACACAATTGCCTCGCAGACCTTTGGAAGAAGGACGTCAAGGCTATACAAAGGCCCCGTATTTCGGTCAGCTACATCTGTATCATCATTGTAACCAGTGTCGATGTTAAGTCGTGGCTTTGCGAGTGATTTTTCAATCGATGATTTAGCATTGCCTACGAGCTCGAAGAATTGTGCCGAAAGCAGTGTAGTGAATTGCGAGACAGCATCTGAACCCTGATACGGATCATTTGCGGCCGATTGAACAGGCAGCTTTTGTGAATGCGTTTGTATCAAATACGAGTCCAGAAGTTTTAGCAAAGTCGTTTGATGGGGGTTCACCGACGCTCCAACCCTGAAGCACAGTTATTGATAGAATTTAGAGTTCTGAGTAGTGAAACCCTCACATAGAGGTGATAGAAAAGAGCTGGGGCGCAAACCCACTTTTGAATAACATCTCGAAAATGTGCCAGCTGGAACGCAATTATGTAAGTTAGTGGGTCGGACATCCTCGTAATGCCATACCCTATGCCAAATAGTTCAGAATCATCCTTAGCGTCGTGCGCTTCAACAAGTTTAGCAAGTTTGTCTAACAGAGATACGCAGAGTCGTCGCCCTGAGGGTGCATCTATCAGCACCTGCCTATAGATACGGTAAGATATAATCAAAGATCGATGAAGAAAAATTCGCTGACATTCTTTCGTGGCTATCAGTCAGGCAGTTGGATATGAAAACAAGCGATACCACTACAGTGCGATCGTCAGTATGTGCGAGCATTCGTCTAGCATGAAATGTTAACACGAATAATATTTGACGTCTGTAGTATTTATTCCCGAGCTTACATCAGGATATTTTGCTCTTCTGGGAGCGTCATATATAAACCCCATAGCTGTTGCATTAACTTTTCGTTTGAAGTGACAAGGTTTGATAAGGTTTGCATCAAAAATCGTGTGGTCATAGATGCTATGTGAGACGTTGTTAATTGATTCGCGGAAATTCTGCTACAGAAATCGCTTACTTTTAGGGTCTACAGTAAAAAGAAAAGAAGTGTATGCTTGCACAAGCTTGCGGATTGCATGCTCGCATTGACTGTCGCTGTCTAAGGATGTTTTTTCTCTTCGCAAGAAAGTTTTGAAGCTTACAATAAGTTTTCTTGATTAAAAGAGTTGCCTGCAAGAAGATTGCGAGTGAAACGTGCGATGACCAGAATCAACTCTCTTTGCGATTCATCGGCGAGTGCGTCAAAGTCTCTTGTACTAATTTTTTCCCAGAGGTGTAGCATACCCCCCCATATTGGAGGAGAAGATCGGCCAATAGCTTCCCTGAGATTACAGACACTGTTGAGCAGTCGAATCAAAGAAATTAATTTATATTTAATGAACGCGTACCTTACGGTATCGTCACGAGCAAGATTCATAGAAACTCTATTCAAGGTTTTGAGAGAGTTTATATAATCCTCGCTGCTGGGTTCATTTGAAGCAAGCGAGTAAATAGTTTTACATATCCCTTCGTTGTCTGATAGGGCGTCCATTCCTTGTCGACAGATGACTTCAAGTTGCAGTCTGCTCAGCGAAGAGATCGACGCAATCGACGCGTGATCGTGACGTGACCCCAACAGAAAAAAGGCGCTGGTTCCTCGTGTTCGACATGATCTGTCACAATGAAGTGTGTGTTGTATTCGTACGCTCGCCGTTCTCGTCGGCGTCGCGTCGAGTCAGGCTATGTACACAGCTCCAGGACAGCCCCCGGCACCATTCCAATATCCTGGTCTATTCTTCGAGTCACTCATCTAAAAGTCGATTGAACTAGACCCATCGGATGGACGGTTTTCATGATAATGTCGAGCTGTTGCAAGACGGGTTTCGCGTCGCACTACAAGGATGCCGCAGAGCCGACCAGCGTGCTATTTTTTCGTACACCGCCTCCCACTGAGGCCAAAGCAGGATATCATGATAGCACCGCTTGATGTAGACACTTGGGTCGTAATCCCATCCTCTTAATGCAGACCTATTATAGTCACTCATTCAAATCGTCTGCTTCCGTTTCTCCTTCTTCAGAATGCTTTCCCTGACTGTACTGATTCCGCTTTCCGCTGCACAGGACTTATAGGGATTAAGAAGCCGCTTTATTGAGCGCCGACCGTCTGTCGTAGTACGGTTAAGTACACAGGTCCAATAGTTATTTCTTCTTCCCCCCAACTGGTCAAACAAGAGGGTACCTCGTTGTAAAGGCTGCCCTGTACCATCGCTCGCAACAGCTTCCCACCCTTCCTACGCAGAAAGGAAACTGCAAATGAGAAGCTGAGCTGGACTGCCATCCAGTGTATTAGTATATACTCTGGAGCATCATCTATAATCGAAAAATCTTTCCCTTCGTTCTTCTGCCGTCATGGCTCACTGCAACATCAACATCGTGAAGTAAGTCAGAAAGATATTTAGTTTTATAATGCGTTGCTCATGCCACTTTAAACCCCCTCGCTGTAAGGCCAGAGGACGAGGTTGAGCTCCCCTTCACAAACGCTCTACATTTCCAAACCGACATCGGCAATCATTTCGGAACACCATTCAACGACAAATATATCTTGCCCTCAAGCATTGATAGGTACTCGTACCCTCACACTTCATCTGGTTTCATCAACAATGTGAGTCAACGCTTAACCTGCATCACGTAGCTCGAAGCTCACGTTGGATTATTTAGTCTCATCTCTCACGTCCTCATTTGACTCAACTTTCGACTGGCACTTATTTTCCTGAAATGCAGCATGCCTCGAACTCGAGTGGTCGTAGCAATTCATTCTGCCCAAACTCGATGGAAAGCAATTATGCAACAGACGAAAATGCATCTTCAATGCCGTCAGAATGGGTATTTGTCCACGATATTTATGCGGATCCCAACTCGCCATCAAATTTCGTAGCAGGTTCCCCCGCTCAATCTCACGGTTGGAGCCCACTCACGCCAAACACACCACTCTTGAGCGTCGAGCCTTCGCCGACAGCCTCATCATACCCATCCCCGGGGTCACAGGGAAGTTGTGACAGCAGCGGGAGAGTTCTTATGCTTTCGCCCTCGCCAGATGTTCGGTCAAGTAGCGTGTCGGCATTGTCTGAGACCACTACAGGACTACATACTAGTCCTGTGTCACCGCACGCTGGAATGCATCCAGCACAGTACTACTCGCAGTACGGCGCAGACGTCCAGTTGCCCTCTCCACATATGTATCCTCAGACGCAGGCGCATCAAGAGACGTATAGTGGCTGGAACAACCTAGGTGAAAACATGGATATGGTGCATTATACTGACTTGCCAGAGAACTATATCGTACCCTCGACTTTATCGCCATCAACCTTTTCGCATTTCCCTAGCATGCCTTCCTTGTCTCCCGGAGAGCAAGCATCCCATAACAGATTACCTAGCGATGTTCCAGTCCACACGCTTCGTTCTTCTTACAACTTGGACGCGCTCAGCGCCGCTCCAGTGCCAGTACTTCATCCTGCGTTCCGTGGGGAAGACTACCATCGTCGGTCACCCATTGAAATCCCGTCAGCCCCAATATTTCGTCCTATGGGCGGCGAGCAACACACACGCAGCCGATTACCATCAACTAGTAGTGTTGTGACTGCATATCACTCTGCGTACGACGAGCAAGACCCGCATAACGGACCGTCGAGTGAAGATCCAGCTTCCGTACCTTTTCTTCCATACAGCACGTTCCCCCAGCCTGGGCCAGTCGTTCCGCAAAAGATATATAAGCCACAGACTGCAAGTGATCAACGTCGCTACGTCGAGGAGGTCAGGTTCGATCCTCCGATTTACTTCCACTCGCAGAATCCTATGCAGAATGGAATATCTCTAACAGATGCTCTTGCGAGCCGATTCAATCGACTTCTAGGTCGCGATGACCCACTTTTCCAAACACGTGGTCCGTCCATCTCAGTTCGACTGGTGGTGAGCATGGTATTTGACTTCAGTTGTGAGTTGACATTAATGTTATATTTTATAGTGGCCATGTTATGATGCCTGGAGCAGGCAGATACCTACAAGGGATTTCAAGAGTCCCCCGGGACCAATAACAAGGTGTAAACTTGCGAAGAACGTGGCGAAAACCATTCTAAGGTTTATTGACGTTCGTTGACGCGATCTCTCCTTTTATTCGGTCATCATTGATTCTAATTACTTTTCTACAACTTATTCAGGAGCACAAAGATCGCCCAGTGGATCCCGGGTCAGATTTTCGCTGGCGAGTAGGAGGTGGTAATATCGAAATAACTGATTTAGTTCTGCTCAGTATGCATCACGTTTCATTGGGCAGCTGGCAAGCCAACGTGTGCCTCAATCGGCCATTATCAGCATCATTTTAATGGCCTCGAAGCAATGATGCTGAAGTCGTAGTTTACTCTACTATTTGATTCCCTCTGATTTTGTCTTGTCCAAATCCACATTTAAATACTTTCGTTGTTGACTACCTATACCTTTACTAATCTTCTTGATAATGACTCCAAAAACGTTTTGTTTGCTCCATCTTACCTTTGCTACTATGTCATGTATTTCTGTCTTCATTCCCATTCCGTATCAAACTCGATATCCCCAGAGATAACACATTTTTTTATCCCATTCATAAAAATTACTCGTATTGACTACGGAAAGTTGAAACGAACTCGACGCGTCAGGAACGGAAGGTTTTGTTCTTTTTGCTCTTCACCGTGTTCGCTTGTTTGATACTCAACTCGGAACTGACAGGCGCACAAGAAGAATTTTCTACTTTAGGTACACCTGTCGTTTCACTCTGGCGAGTGATTTGGCATACCCACATACACAAACACACGGACTGGCTTCAAGATTATAGAATCTACTTCGTAGTGGTCTGTATCGCACGCCCTAGCTTCTAGCCCCCCTTAGCACCATCAACTCTAATGTTCGAATTGTTCGTCGCCGTTGTCACCACGTTCTTGTCGATCTCTGGCGAAATGCTGAACTGCGAAGCTCCTTCTATTCCGACCTCAGCGCAAAATCATGATTTGCTATATGTACATCCATTGATGTTGAGAAAACACTACTGATTAATGGCATCTACGATCTTTTTGTTTCATTCGTTCGTTCGCGACCGTCTTTGTTTTCTACGTATCCCTTTTCCCTTTATTTAAATTTCAACCTTTTGCAAATAGAAATTGACCGGAGGGATGTCACGACCACATGTTCTTTCGAGATCGGACTCTTCGTTGCTCCGCAAGCTCCGTTGATGCATTACAGACGTCCTGTCGGTCTTTATGTGGAGGGTACTATCTGCAAACTTTATACGCATTCGTAAGACAGCAACAAGTAAACTCGCGCGAATGACTTTGAACGCAATTACATTGTGATTGAACAATTGGGCACGTGGGCGGCTGGGTGAGGTGCATTTCTCTCTCAAAGGTCAGGTCAGGTCACAGAATATTTTGTCTGACCCTGACCCTGACCTGGGTCGGATTTTCCAAAAATTAATGATCTCTGACCAGCGGCCAGCTTGCTTGACCCACTGCTGACCTGACCCACAGAGAAAAATAAAAGTAGTACATGGATTTTTATTTTACATGATCTTAGGTAAACAAATGAATTGTGTGCAATATTTCTCATAGTAAATTACTAAATTAAAGTTGGGGAACTCAATGAACTGAATAAAATAAAATGTTTCTTGAAGTGAGAGACAAACCTTAAAGTATTCTAGAGTGATAAATAAATATGTAGAACATGTTACGTGTGTCAAATAAGACAATATTGTATTATTTTGTGCCAAAATAAAGGTGGGTCAAGGTCAGGGTTTTCTTGAAAGTGCTGACCCGACCCACCTCTGAACTTCTCTGGACCGACCTTTGAGAACACTAGGCGTAAATCAGTTTCAACTAAGTATCAAGAAGGTCATTTTTGTTTCGAGTCAAGAAGTATCTAGTAGGTACCTTATAATTTTATTTGCTCAAGCTATAATTCTGACCGGATATACTACGGGTACCGTGACATCTCCGGACCATATTTAGAGTAGAACATTTCGTAGTTATATATTTATGAATCACACAATCCCCATTCTGATCTAAGAGCCCCAATAGCCGACATCGACATTTTGCCCCCTTTCCTGTACTTACCTCGTTTGAGCTTCGTGGCGAGTGTCTTCTTCCTTCTAGAAGATTTAGACCTATAAAAAGGTGATCGAAGTCTCCGGCGTTTTCAATTGGGACCTCGTGAAAGAAAAGACAAAAATGTTTGTTTAGAAGAAGGGCAACACTGTAGCATATAATTATTTCCTCTGAGTGAAATGCGACTCCCAATTCTCCGGGGGACGTCTTGTCTTCAGGCAGAGCCTCTCTGTCTTGATTTTTTGTAAGCTCCCTCACAGTTGAGCGTCGCGAGCAGCTTGCATCTTGATCGCTTGCACCTGTACAATGAACCCAGGGTTTAGTGAAACACTTATCCTAGCGAGAACGACGCTCGCGAGAACTTGTTGCAGAGTGTGGTTTCGCATCTTTATGAACTATTGCCGCGATGAGCATATATAATAGACGAGCGCAGCACTCCCGCGAATTAAAGCACGGGAACCCGGCCGCTATTGTTGGCGGCTTTTTGGATAATGGCACAACTGAGGACAAACTGGGTGATACCTTTGCAGGTTATGAAAGATCCGGATGTGGCGGTTGAGAGGGGCTTAAGATACAAGAAAGCATCATAGATCATTTTGTCGCTGCGTCCTTGTTCTTCGATAACTTTTTTTTTTCGCGCCGTAAGGTGGATGCCAGTGATGAGCTGAAGGTTCAGAGATCAGCTTCCTTCAAGTTGGTCGGAGTCGAGTCGGAGTTTGGGTTTGTGGGTCCATCAAAGACGCATATGGAAATCGCCTCAGAGGTAGCACCGGTGCATCACAGATACAAGGCAACTAGTACTGGCATGTCCCTATTCTCGCGTGGACACCGCAAATGAACTTCCGTTTTTTTNCGAGGCTCCGTCTGTTGACTAAGACTTGTAAGTTTATGGGAAAAGGCGAGTTGTCACAGGATGTTTCAAATTCACGCTATGATCGGAGGAACGAGTCGACATCTGCACAACAATCCGGAATACACGAGAGAAAAATGCATCGGGATAAATTATAAATGAGGCATACAAAACAAAATAAAAGGAAAAGATATAGTCGTGTTGATACGCCTTCTACACCTATACAAGCCGTGGATAATGTATGTTGGGATGCACTCAAGAGTACTTTATGCCGCTGGTATGGCCGTCGGGTCCCTGAATACCTGCAAGCGGAGAGGAAAATTTTTGAGGAACTATAGATGAAGATAATGTAGAATAAAGAAGTAACCTTAAGGCCCCAAATATTCCCTACTTTGGTTTCCTCAGACTCCTCAATGCCATTTAAAGGGGTAACATCTTCATCTTCATCGCCAACCTCGAGCTTAAGACCCCTTTCATTTGCCAAGTGGAGGAGGCAGATGAAGCAAAAGCTTGTGCTAATCTCCTCCATCTTGTCTTTTGGATATGCACTTTGCAAATCAGAAATGACATTCGTGAATACCCGTGCATCTTCGGGGTCGGTTGGAGGGCGGGCGTCAGGGGTCTTCTGTACAGAGAGGTCAGTATACACTATCTTCGAAGTCAGTAATATGATCATACCGTGTGTAGGTCTTCGTCCTCGTTTTCAGTCCCCTGGAATGGTGAGACAATAATGTCTAAACCTTTCCATATATTTTCCTTGAGTTTTCGCACATCCACACGCTTGGCTCGCCTTGCATAATTTACTGTCTCAGGTCTCACGCGGCGGGACTGACCTTGGGTTTCGGAAAGGAGATCACGCTCGCCAGATTCCACGTCCATGTCCTGATTATGCCCGCCGGGCATGCCATCCCCGTCCCCGTCGTAAATATCATCGAAACCAGGGCCATCGTCATACTCGTCATGGAAGAACTGGGTATTGAAAGGGATTGCACCTCCATTGACAGCTAGAAGAAATAAGCTACAATTTGAACCAGAAAGGGATGAGACAGCCTACCATCTTCCCCTTCATCTCCTCTACGACCCGCTGCCTGCTCAGCAGCTGCTTGCGCCCAGAAGTTCTCATCAACTTCGCCATCATTCTCGTTAAGTCTAGCGCGATTTCCGCGCATCTTCAGCTGAAAATGACTCAATACAATGCTTTGCAGACAACGTTATCAGGAACTTACCGCAAATTTAGGCTTAAGAAACAGTGTAACGAGCTGTCGGCTGGAAAAGTGCATGTCATCCGGAAGCGTTTGTTCGCTCCGCTTTTCTTTCTCCTTGCCTTTGCGGCCCTTCTTCTTTGAGAAATGAGGCAGCGTGATGCTTGCGCCTCTTGTGACTGGTGCAAAAATCTCCTTCGTGATTTCCTTCTGTGACTTCGTTGCGGGCGTAAGGAAGTCAATCTTGAATGGCTCCTTTTTCTCCCTCTGCTTGGACTTGTTTGCGGTGGCATCCGCATTAGCTTCAGCTAGAGATAGACACGACTTATTAGATAAATAGAGAGGTATAATGCGGTCTTCAACTTTGACTTACGACGACGGATGACTTTTCTCAGCTTCCAATGCTCTGGACCAGCCCAATTCTTCAGGAATGTTTGGTCAAAGTAATCCAGAGAACTTCCGTTGGCGCCGGGCTCCGTCATGGCTAGTATCAAATCACGTTCAGTCGGAATACGCCTTGGGTCAAACGGCTCGAACCCTCCAGTACGTGCGGGTTGCTGCATCTGGACGCCCTCGTCGGAAGCGCCAGGCTCCCCGTCCATAGGCCCTTGGTCATCGGGGCCCATATCGAAGCCACCTCCGAAGTCGTCACCGACTGCCTGGTCTCCCACAAAAAAAGTCTTGAACAGCGCCAGCATCACCGTCACCGTCAACGTCCATGGGCCCACCTACATCCTCACCGCCGAAACCTCTGTTGTCGTCGTCACTGTCGTCGGCGTAAGTCGCATTCATGAAAGTTGAGGCGTCAATCCCTATAACATCCTTGGAGAACGAGAATCCTTCTAATGAATGGGCGATTGCTTTGTCCTCCAAGATGGACAAGTCAGAAAGAAAATCGTCTAGATTTGTTCATAAGTGGACCAGTATAGTTGATGAAAAGAGATAGTCTTACTTCGGATATTGCTGAGGTCAATATCATCATAAGGTTCAACGTCAACTTCCTCTTCGTTGTCCTCTTTGCCTTTGCCCATAGAGTCACTAGCGTCAAAGATAACACGCATGCTCCCCTCGCTTCCAACGCCAAGACTGAGATGATTCATTAATAAACCTTGAGCACCGCCTTCGTCGAAGTCTGCACAAGTTTTTTTNGAAAAGCGGATCAACGCTGAACTCTAAGTCAAGTTTCTTGCTACGCAGTTGAGAGGCATTCTTGGCAAGAGTTGACTCCGCACGATGTGGCTTAGAGGCCCGTTTACGTTGAGAAGGATCATTCGAATCTGGGTTATCTGACAGTTCCTCGTCATCAGCATCAGCCTTTCCTTCGGAAGCAAGGTTACTGAGGAGTTTGCCCGTCTCAGTGCCGACACTATCTACGCGACTGGTCCAGATCTTGACGCAGCCATCTAAAGTACATGACGCTTTCTGGAAATTGATTGAGTTATCGATATCGTTGCGCAATAAAGACATGTCGTGAAAGTAATCTATTAATGCGAAGTTCCATGAGTTCGTCGCGTTTATTTTCTGCGAAATAATTGTTAGCCCATGAGTCAAGTACAAGGAAGACACTCACATTGTCGGTAGCCATCTTCATCCATTCCTCAAAGTTTGAGCTCATTACATCTAAAGGCACGTTGATTATAGGGGTTTCTGCGACAGCCATCAGTTGTTGCTTGCGCTTGAGATGTCTCGAAGCCTTGGGCGTGTCTCCGGCATTCGCGCCGTCTTGCGAGGGCTGTCCAGAGTCAAGTTCGTCGGCGACTGTCTGGACCATTGGTTGCGCTAGCTTTGCACTTTTCCTGCGTTTCCGCTTCTCGGCCTCGTCATCATTTATATTTACAGTCATGAAAGGGACGCGGGGTGGGCTGCTGTTGTCAGCGTTGGCAATTGGGTGAAACACGTCCGACACGCGCTTCTTTCCTTTAGAACGTTTTGCACGAGGTGTAGTCTCTATATCTGAGTTTTGGTCACCATCGGAGTCGGAGTCGGCGTAGAGCGGCTGGTGAACGCGGGCGCGCGCTGTCCTCGCCATTGCTGTTGGTTGAAACTTGAACTGAGAGACGAGTGACAAAATACATAATGAACATTGCGTGACACGACGCGTATATCACGTGACATACGACGCTCTAGAAGTATCGCCGCTCAGTGTCATATATAGACACTCGATGTCCGACGCGATATCCACAGTGGGCACAGATACGACCGTTTCATTGGAGCCACATCTTGTGGAAGCATTGAAGCCCCTACTTTGCATTCTACCTCCTGAACTACATGCTGCACTCACCACGGAAATAGACCGTCCAGAAATACACTACTTGTTACTAGTGAAACTTTCTCGCTGGGCAAGGACCGATAGCGGAAAGGACTCTCTCGAGTCCTCAAACATAGATTCCGGGACGTATCATATGGTGTCACTGCTAGCAGGGACCCGCACTGCACCATCGTCCAAGTTGCCGCCTTATACTCCACCCGAATCGCCTGAGATGAAAAACCGGCGTGAATGGAACGACCGCAAGGCACTCACTGCTGTGTTCAATGGACTTCTCACTGTTGGTTGTGCGGGCGTGGCCGCCTGGTGGGCAGCTGATAATCTTGGCTGGCGATCCGAATGGGTGCGTACCCTTCTCTGTCTCCTGACAAATCTCATATAATATGTCTACACCGCAGAAAGCTATTCTTGCACTTATGGTTGGGGGTGTTGTTGGCATATCCGAGACAATCTTATTTATTATATGGCAGTCTAGAGCATCAAAAGAGGCGAATGGACACAGGCGAAAGGCTGTGGCGAGCTGCAAGAAGTCCGACGGCGACGGCAGACTGACTTCTGCACCTCCGGAAGCATCAATACCAGTAATCGATAGAGAGAAAGATGTCGGCGCTCAACCACGACGCAGAATCGCGCGCAAATTGGAAGGTTGATGCAAGTCGCACCGCCAACGAGGACCCTTTCCTGCTATCGATATTTTGACGGCGAGCAGCTGCTTCTGAAGAATTCATCTTGCATTTTATCCCTTTCCACCCAAACCTCGTTTTTGCGGTTCTTACTTTTCTCACAATAAACAGCAGACATCGCCCTCGGGGCGAGCGTCTATCGGAAAAACTCGAGTGCACGCATGAGTAAGTTGGCATACCAGCCCGTCAGGCCCCATATCTCCAACCTGCCGCCTCTCCTTCCGCCAACTTCGTCCACCCGTGCCTCACCAGCCCATTCCACTCCCCCTTCTATCTTGTCGGTGACATCCACCGCCCAGTACGGCGACACCCCACGAAATTCATGCACGCGCAGCCGCACAGGCTGCACGAGCTCAGCAAGCGTGATGTGGAACACATGCGCAACCTCAGGTGCAGACGCACGTAGTGAAGACATCGCAAGCGATGGAAGAGGGGCATCGAGGTCAATGGCAAGGTCGCCGACAGCATGACGTTCCTGCTCATTCCGATGTATAAAACCCTTGGTCCACGTAGCTTAATTACTAGTTGTTCAATACTGAGATGGTGTGCTGTACGCACCACGTACGGCCAGACATGTAATCCACTGAGTGAGCGCTGCGCAGGTGCTACTTCGCCGAGGATCTCAACCTGGTTCACTCGCACATTTATCTCTTCGTGTGTCTCGCGAAGTGCCGCGGCTAAGTACGACTCATCTTGCTAAATGGTGTTGTTCACATGGATTGTATTACAATGAGCACATATCATAGGAGAGAGAGGCGACTCACGTCGACTCGTCCCCCGGGAAAGCTGCAAGCATACATTTGTAAAGCATTTGGTTCTTAGCATAGCAGCATTGCCATCGCCACATTTTCGTACCTCACCTCACCTCGCCTGCGTGCGTCCTCAACTGGCCACGCACTTCGAACAAAATGGATGGTCGGCCGTCTATGTTGGCCAACGGGATAAGCACCGCAGCGCTGGAGTCAAAGAGTTTTTTNCGGGTTAGAGCTGGCATTTAATTTGAGTGCTTTATGCAAGGCTAGGCGGATCGAAGCGAGTGAGCGTGTCGTTAGAGGCGAAGTTAAGGAGATATATGGCGAGGAACAGCAAGGGAGGACTAATGCCATGCTGTCGCAAAATAAACAGCTTCAAAGGCCACCTTCAATTTGACGCGCCCACAAACTCGTACACGACTCTGAGGGATTGAAGTAACCGTCACGCTCAGTAGTAATATGGACTCAGAAGCAGGATCTTTGTTCTAAAAAGTATCATAATCCATTATATTAGTCAAAACAAGCTTTATTAATAAACGATGATCTATGCAAGTCTGTTGCTGCGTGAAGCATACAGCTGCTCGAGGTATTGGTGTGCACGGCCGAGCATCCAGATTGTAAACGAGAACTTGAAGTTTGGGTATACAATCGCACAAGTTTTGCTGAATAATCCCTCGATCGCCTCCTGTGCCCAGGAACCATCCTACATAAGTACCTCACTCAATAAGCGACTCGCGGAGAAACGAGGTAATCACTCACGGGTAGTTGACGGGACATGACCATCTTTACAGCCCGTTCAATGGGTTCAGGTTCGGGATATTGCGCATACATGAGCGCCATTGCCGCCCAAGAAGTCATCACAACCTGCGTCTTTGCGTGATCAACCCAGACTTCCGTAGCACAAGACTAATGGTATCAGTAAAGAGCAGTATAGATTATCAACGACTGAGTAACTCTGATAATTCACAATACTAATAATTACCTTGTAGCTTTCGCCCCAGCCACCGTCTTCCTTTTGGACGCTCAGCAGGAATTGACACGCCTTTCGCACGCGTGCACTTGTCGCATACGTCTCACCGACGAGGGATAGACTCTCAAGCGCAAACTGTGTTGCGTATGTGAAGCAGATACCCCATGAACCAAACCATCCGCCCTCAGGTCGCTGGGCAGCGTGTAGATATTTGACTGCAGCGAGAATAGTCCGCCTAAGATAGCGTTTGGTAAAATAAGCCTATAACAAGAAACTAAAGACAGGGACGTAAGAGGACTCACTCGATATCGGCAGCACGATAGTCGGGATAATGCTTGCGGAAGATAGCAAGGGCAGTGATTACTGATGTTGTACATTCGGGATATTCGTATTCAATCATAATGTTACCTGAAACGACACAAAAAAAAAATTAGTCTTACGAGGTAAAGGAAGAGTTTACGAGGACTGACCGAAAACTTCAGCAGGATTGATCAATTCAAGCCATTTGGGGCCCCGTACGAGCTCATAACTCGCGAAGCCGCCACTGGGATTCTGAAAAGATATCAACGTGTCCACGGCGTCACATAATCGTTCTTTGGAGATAAGTTTCGGTGTATAACTAATTAAAAAGGCGCAAATAAGAAAACAAAAATACGACAATTTTGTGCAAAAAAGCACTCACGACAAATGCTCTTGAAGGTAAAGTACAGCTTTCAGGCCTTCTCCCGTGCAATCGCTGACTGAATAACCCTGCTCTTTGGTACTGAACGGCCAGGCACCCTTTGTCCTGTGCCGATACGCACTCTCATAGTGCTTCGGGTTGTCTCGGATTTGAGCCTCATCAAGCCACTGCAGCGCCTTCAAGAGACACCCCTTGTTCTCCTCCTCTTCCGCCAAGCCACTCTCGACGAGTGCCTGCACGATGAATGCAAGATCCCAGAGCTGCACTCCATTTGTACCGGACATACTCATTCCGTTCGGTCCGATCCACATGAAGTCTCGTCGCTTAAGCTTGTGTTGCGCATAAGCTTCCGACTCTGGTCCGTCTATGAGGGAACGCGCGACGAGATTCATCATCTTGTTCACAGGACCAAGATCCTGGTATGATGTATTTTCATCCTCGCGCACGATGAGGTCATATAATCTGTTCGTAGCAGCGCGCCGAATAGGCGGGATTGCGCACGGTTCGTATATTCCGAGTATTCCAAAGAGGAAGTTCAGCACAGACGTATGTGGAGCATATAGATCGATAGGGTTAATATTATTGCGCTGTGCAGGCCAGTCGATATAATAATAATCTTCGACATAAAGCTCCCGCCGAAGCGACAGAATGAGGTCATCCTCGGGCGCTTTGAACCGTTTAGCAAACAGGAAGCTCATCGGTATGAAAACGTTACGCGAATGGATCCACCAGCGATGCGGATGTATTGGTAGCCATTCAGGCAAAAGCCAAAGCTCGGGAAGTAAGGAATTGGTTCCATCCCAGTCATAGACATTCAAAATTGATAACCAAAATTTGCCCCACTGAGGGGCACCTACGGCGCCACCTGAGATACCTGTCAGTCACAAATTCTTATACTTACAGCTGTATGGACCTACCGAGTTTATGCAAGGTACCTCTAGCTTTCACCATTACAGGATGGTCTGCTCGAACTCCCAACACCCTCAGTGCAGTGTAATTAAGCACAGTTCCGAAGACCGTTGTGTGGCCTTCCTTGTGTCTGGCAGAATCAAATTTAGGATAGTCACTCTTCAAAAAAAAAAATAGAGCCCTCACAAGCCCCAACCACCGTCTTCCGCGTGAGCCATTCTGAATATATATCGGGTAAGCTCCAACCGTTCTTCGCGTTTAAACTCCATTCCTGTCACATAAGAGCCAATGATAAGGCCAGGTGTGATGAACATAGGGCCATCATATTCGCAAGGCCAATGACCGTCAGACGCTTGCATGTGTCTAAAGAATGAAAATCCGTTGCGCGCAGCTTCGAGCGCGGTCTTAGCAGGAGGAAGTGTAGGAAGACCCTGTTTATTCATCAGCTTGCATTGGAGTCTGGCAGAAAAGTGATGGTATACCGTAGGAAGGCCGAGCATAAATTTGTCTATGATTGTCTGCGGACGTGCTTCACAAGCCTCGTCTGACTCGAGGTAGTCCCATAAGTGCCTGCCGTTATCTTCCTCTGAAAGGCGCCAACGAGAATAATCGGTAAAGTGCACATCGCCATTGTCGGGTACATCGAGGGGGTCCCACATCGCGTCGTTCAGTTGACCTTTAGAGTCGACGCATTTTCAAGTCTCTCAGACTGGAGCCAATCCTGCTAGTGACGCGACTTTCTTTTACATCACGTGATAAATACTCTCTTTACATAATTTACTAATTTACGCGTAAATTTCGATTAATATTGCCAATCGTCTTGACGGCGACAAGCTATCAATCCTTCTTCAGAATGAGTGGCAGCCTGGCAGGAGACACTCTACGAATGCTATTCAGCGATCATCAATTCTGTTCAAGTTGTAATCAAGGCTCAAATGTGGGATATGTGATTACGGCTTTATCGGTTACAATATTGTGAGTTTTATCCACGATGATAATGTTGTTCCGAGATTGCTCTTTTCTGGACCATAATGCTTGTCAAAATTGTCAGACTAAGACAAGGTTTCTGAAGCTCTGCGGTTCGAAGAGGACGTTGGAGCTATCGCGTTAAGAGTGATTTCGCAGGATAGACATTGGCAGCAGCTGGCAGCAGCTGGCGAAGGCAGATTTCTATACTTCCAACTAGAGTAGAGTATTCCAGTGCTCCCTTGACTCCGCAGTGCCTCCGTCGGTCTCAATTTGCAGAATACAGTTGATTTTGCTCAGAGTCTAGTTAGTGCTTCGTACGAATTCCCAAAATGACTCCAAATAAGTCAGCGAGAGCAAGAAGAACCTGAGGTCACTATAGAATTTCGAAGTTGGAGGTCATTGGACAAACTGTGTTCAGTTAGTTAGTTAGGCGCGTTTGACGCGTGCGCAACCGACACCATTCAGCCACGATGAGCAACATCGCATTTCGAGACTCAAGCGTTGTCATCATTGAGACAGGATGCACAACTGTGCGCGCAATTTTTGGGCTCGCCGACCTTCTCAAACCGCCTGCTGTCCAGACAGAGGCTCGCGTTGGCCTGCGGCGCGCGCAAGCCGACGAGCTTAGCGCTGCTGCCGCGCAATCTTCTCGACCTCGCGCAAAGGCGAACGATTACCTTGTCGGCCGTCACCTCGACGATGCACTTGCGGCGGGCCAGGACATTGTTGTCTTTTGGCCGTTTGCAGATGGGACAATCAAGGACTTTTACGAGGCTGAAGCAATTTGGTACGCTCTGCACACGATGGCTACTGC
This sequence comes from Phellinidium pouzarii, assembly GCA_004802695.1. Lineage (NCBI taxonomy): Eukaryota > Fungi > Basidiomycota > Agaricomycetes > Hymenochaetales > Hymenochaetaceae > Phellinidium > Phellinidium pouzarii. The sequence continues at coordinate 22,896 of SGPK01000275.1, forward strand.
ATTTCTATATCCCTAATATCACCTGCAGGAAGTACGTCCTATTCACCCAACTAGGACTCAAGCGCACGCAAAACGAGTCCCCCGTGCTACTTACATTCCCGCACGGGCTTGCGCGTGATTCGCACGAGCGCATTTGCCAACTCTTTTTCGAACGCTTCAACGTCGCCGCCGTAAGTATCCTCGAACGCCCGCTTGCGCAGCTATACGCAACGAACGCATTAAATGGGCTCATTGTCGACATTGGGCGCAACCGCACGGAGGTTGTGCCCATCTACGAGTGCACCGTACAACATAATTGTGCGGACTACCTCCCCGTCGGGTTGGCAGACTGTGAGGCATATCTCGTACGCATGTTAGAGGCCAACGAGCAGCTCATCTCGACGCTCTCGCCACCTAGTGCTGCACTCTCACCTGAAGAGCTCAAGAGCCAGCTTCAGGCGCTCGCACGCCAAATCTGGGAGGATGGCCATGTGAAGCTAGGCGAAGCAGAGGCTTCACAATCAGCTGAGGAGGAAGGCGTGACCAACATTGCCGCAGTGCTCGTCGCAGGAAAAGAAAAGGCCATCATTGAGTCCAACGTGAAGAAGCGTGCTAATGCAAAAGCTAGCGCAGCAGAACAGGCGCGCGCGCGCGAGATTGAGGCACTCGACCTCATCACGCTCGACTTTCGAGACAAGCAGGTCACAATTGGACGTGAACGTCATCGCTTCCTTGAACCGCTGTTTGAGCCAGAGCTGTTACGTGGGCTGGAAGAATTTGAGAAAAAANGTGTGGAGAGGAGGTAGCGTGGTGTCTTTGCAGGATGTGTGCGGGCAGGCTGTTGCGAAGGCGGATTTGGACGCTCGTGTGTCAATTTGGGACGGCTTATTCGTTACTGGAGACTGCGCGAGCGTCATAAAAGGTCTGTTCACCGAAAGCTCTGACCTAACAATCACTCAGGTTATTCATTGTATTCCAGGTATCGGCACGGCATTACAGCAGCGTCTTTCGCATTTTATTCTAGGTAATCCCGATCATCAGAACGATGCGCAACCAAAATACATACGCATACTCCATGTTCCCGAATATTTTGCTGAGTATCGAGAACAAGGGGATGGCCTCGCAGCCTTTCTCGGTGCTAGCATCGTTGCAAAAGTCAGTATCGTTGTACTCGAAGGGCCAACTCATCTTACTTTATCTTAGGTGATATTTGCCGACCCCTTGGGCAAAAATTTCGTTTCAAAAGCGGACTACTCGTCCAAAGGCCCAAGTGCAATCCTCGAAATGTCTCCAAGTCTTTTGTAACAATCGTATCAGTACAAGCTAGCTATGTCATTACATTATTGATCTTCGTTATGTAGATTATAATTCTTTCGTCCGGCACGTCAAAATCCTATTTCTTTTTCTTCTTTTTCTTCGCACCCGCTTCCGTTTGGCTTGGTGGAGGTTGGGGTATCTCGATAGACCCACCCAGAGCCTCCGATACCGCCCCTCCGCCTTTCTCTATCTTTTCGCGTGCCTCAAGGAAAAACATCAAGTCGTGCATCTGCTCCTCCATATCCGTGACCTTCGCCGTCAACTCGCCCTTTTCCTTGTCCAGAATCTCGACCCGTCCCTTCAGGCTTGATAGATTGCTCAACAATCCTTCGCTGACAGTACGCTCCTCCTTCAACTCTCTTTCCAGCCGGCGTGCAAGCTCATTCATTTTCTCCGCTTTCTTCTCCGCTTTTACCTTCTCACGCTCCAATTGTGCTTGTCGTTTTNGTGTCCTCGTCGCGTTGCCTTGTCTGCTCGTCGCGTGCTTCCTGCATGTTTCGTGCTGCATCTATGCCCAAAATTTCAAGCTTATGCTGTGTATCTTCTAACCTTCGGCATAATTCGCCTGTTTGCTCATCGTACGCCTTACGCTGATCCTCCATTGCACGTTGCAAAATTTGCGAATACTGCATCGCCATTATCTCCATCTTTTCTGCCTTGAGATTGTCATCATCTCCAGGACCCTGGCCTGCACGTTCTCGATCATGTCCATGACCATTCGCCTCGTCCATACTCGCAGCAGAGGGCAGTTCGACCAGCTTCCCATCCGCTTTATTTTGGATGAGTCGGTGTACGTAATTGTCGCCTGCATAGTCCCAGACACGTTGAGTTGAAAGTTCCATGGCGTAACGGTGCGTTGCGAGTTCATAATGACCCTTCGCATGTGCGCGACCCTGCCTCCCGCAGCCGACATTCCCGCAGATGAGGCAAATCCAGAGATTTATCCGTGAGTCGCATTCCATGCAGGAAGAAAGCTGAGCACCGGCAGGCGTAGGAGCATACGAGAAACCGGATGAAGCATTTGAAGATAGAGCAATCTGCGAATACCGACAGACTGGACAGCTTCCGAGATTTACATCGTTAGAGCCATATACAGGAGTAAATTGATTTGAGCATACCGACTGTCTCCCCACTTGCTCAAGCACATACAGTGGAATGTATGAGAACAAGGTACTGTTATTAGGCCAGTTATAGCCGCATCCATCCTGTCAAGGCAGACTGGGCATGTAGGCAATTCGTACACGGGTGAGCTACCCGCAGTTGGTATATTAAGTGTGAGGGAGACGGGGTCATCCGCATCGATTTCCACAGATATTACACGAACAATACTGCACGTTTCTGGCTAAATTGCGTTCAGTGCAGGAACCTTTGTGTACACGTGTAAAATGCACTAAGATACCTCAATTGAAGTGTACTGTTTCCCGTTGAAGCCATCGATAAACTCAGTGGCGCTAACGGCCTCTCTGAACTGTATAATGACCATCGTTCGATTAGGAGAGACGTCACGAATGAGTCTTAGATGATTCATGCCCTCGGCAGCGGGTGCAACGAAAGCCAGAAAGTCAGACGGTGACATCCATGGTGGCACTGCAAGCACTGCGACAGTCAAAGTATCTTGACCAGAGAAGGCTCTGGAAGAATTTTCAGGTGATGCAGTGATAACATTCGAAAAGGACTTGGATGTTGTTTTCGATGTCGAAGCTGATGCAACCGAATGACCTTCTTGACTGATTCTCTCTCGAAAGATACGCACAATGCCGTCTGGCAGACTGGTTGAGCCACTGGTCGACACAGAGTTAGGTAAAAAGAGTGCAACGGGGGTGTCTATAAACAGAAATCCATATTGTTTCAGCGTCCAACAGGACCACTGGCAGCAGAAATGAAGGAAGAACGTACTCCACTCCTCAGACTGGCTCTTGCTTGCTGTCTGGCTACCACTACTACTCATGACTTCGAAGTCTATCCAATCAATTCTGATAGGTCCGTATCTGTAATCTCTCTTTCCGCTGTTGCGGAGCGTGTCGCGACGCTTGCTTAGGGGTGCAACTGAATGTGAAGGCAGAGAGTCGAAAAGTGATCTAGGAAGCTGGCAATTTAAGTCTCCTTGGATTTCTCGAGAGTTATACTGCTTGATCGTGTGTATTCGTATGTGATAGCAGCTGGTCATCGTCCTTTTTCATGTCTTCGCAGAGCACGGAGGCCTACTCGATGGCCAACTTGAAATGCATACAAGGACTGTCGATCACGTCAACAATTATATAATCGCCGATCTTTCGAATTTCGAACTCCGAATCAGTCAGGTTGCATCTCGTCTCCCTTTTTCCCCTCAACTCTTACTAGTAATAATAGTAACTCAACGTGCCTGTTAATGTTAATCGCTGTTCAGAAATCTCGTCGAAGACAAGGTCTAGAGAATTGAGGGTGCTTAATTCAGCTCGCTCGGCTTTTCCATTTCTTATGTCGGAGGCTTTCTCCAGAGTAGTCTAACTGACTCTAACATTCTAGCATAGTTGATCTTCGAAAGACTCGTTAACCAAGATAAAGGAGCTTGAATATGAATGATCTGGTTCTGCTAGGCCGCCCAAAGCAATCAATAATAACTTCGTCGAATATCCAGAACAATGACAAAGAAAAACCGTAATAATGACAAAGTAAGACACAAAATCCGTGATGCATGCAGAATATTAAGTAGAATTAGATTCAACAAAAAATAGTCAATACGTTTACGCTGCGACGCTGATTTCACGATGTGAACCCAGCCCGCCCATGCCCTCATACCACTCCTTGCCCGACGTCGTAGCAGATATATAACCTGCGCGAACTACGAAGTCGCCAAAGTGCTCACCCTCGTGCCGCTCGAGTGCATAGTGTTTGATCATCGGCCGCAGAATGGCAAGGATCTCGGGTTCCGTTACTGATTCTAGGTACAGGACAACTATCGTAAGAAAGACTGACAAAACGAACGCGAATTCTGGCGTAGTGAACATACCTCGGTAAATTTTGTTCAGCCGCTGTCCGTAGTAACCGCCACCTAGCAGCATGAGATAGGTTCCAGGTGCCTTGCCGACAAACGCGACCTCGGCAACGTAAGGGCGAGCACAACCATTCGGACAACCGGTCATACGCATGACTATTGAATCGTTGCGGAGCCCGTTCTCCTCACAAATGGCTTCAACCTTATTTATGAGTATGGGAAGGTACTAGTGGAAGACCATGGTCAGATTGATACATTTTACCCAGCTGGAGTCAGACTTACTCGCTCCGATTCTGCCATTGCTAGACCGCACGTTGGGAAGGCTACGCAAGCGGAGGATGACAGCCGCAGCCCAGTGAAATTGAGATTATCCAGCTTATACTCTGAGAGCATTTCCTTTATTCGCTGTAATTCTTCACTCGGCACGTCCGCAAGCATCAAGTGCTGATTCGCCGTCATACGGAATGAACCCTTGTGCAACTTCGCGATTTCGTGCAGACCCTTTTTAAACTCGCGTCCGGGCTCATTTTGTACGCGCCCGTTCTCGATGTACATCATGAAGTTGTGCTTGCCGTTCTGACCGGTCGACCATCCAAAGTCGTCAATGTTGCGGTCGAAGGTGTATGGTCGGGCAGGAGCGAGCGACCACCCAAGAAGCTTCTCGACTTCGCATTTGAAGACATCTAAGCCCATTCGGTCGATGGTGTACTTTAAGCGAGCATTCTAAAAATGAGTATGTGGGTTAGCTAAAAGAGCTCTATAAAAACACATTGCCCATACTTTACGGCTGCGAAAAAACGCAATGAAATCAGTCAAAGCACCTCAAACTGAACGTTCGTACTCACTCTTCCCTGTTCCCATTGTCTCTCTGTACAAGCATGACCTTCTCCGCCACATCAAGTCCCTGCTCTGGCGTACAGAACCCAAAAATGCTGCCCAACCGAGGGTAGGTCTTTTTGTTCCCATGAGTGACACCCATGCCTCCTCCGGCAGTAACGTTGAAGCCATCAAGCCTGCCGTCCTTATCGACGATTGCAATAAAACCGAGGTCGTTTGCAAAGACATCCACATCATTCGTAGGGGGGACTGCAACAGCTACTTTGAACTGCATGTATTATCAATATATGCCGGTTCAAACATAGGTAGTTCGGTCGACAAACCTTCCGTGGAAGATAAAATTCGCCATAGAGAGGCTCGAAGTCGCGAACGGCGTCGCCGGCGACGAGCTTTTTGTCCAGCCAAATTTCGTGGTACGCGGACGTACGGGGCAGAAGTCTCTCGCTTACGTCTTTCGCAAACTCATACACGTCGGCATGCAGCTGGGACTTAGTTGGGATAGCAGATGTAATGACATTTCTACGAAGTAAATAATGTTTTCAGTAGAGCAAAATTCAGTAAAGCAAAAACTAGTAAAGAGGATCGTGATACCTGTTAACATCACCGCAAGCAGCAAGGGTGTCCAGTAAAGCTCTATTGATATCCTTGATCGTCTGTTTCAAATGTCTCTTAATCACACCATGAAACTGATACGTCTGCCTCGTCGTAATCTTGAATGTCCCATTACCATGTTCGTCTGCAATCTGGTCCATGGCTAACCACTGCTCAGGAGAGCACACGCCACCGGGCATACGCACACGGATCATGAAGCTGTACGCTGGCTCTGCACCCTGTGCCTGGCGCTCGTCACGAATGTCGCGATCGTCCTGCTGGTAAATGCCATGGAACTTCGTCAACTGCGTGTCGCTCGCTGCAAGCGAGCCTGTCGTCGTGTCTGCAAGCCCCTCCGCAATCGTCCCACGCAGGAAGTTTGATGCGATTTTCATGTGCTCGTTCGTGATTGGGTCGGGCTCTGCTTCCGTTACCTCCACTGTGTCGACACCGAGTGCTTTCCATACGAGCGGCTCCCACAATTTATATCCCGTCTCTGGTCCGTCAGCATCCTGATCGTCTCCGAAACCGGGATCTGCAAAGCGCGTCGCCCCCAATGCAGCGATACGAGCATCGAGGTCCTTCCCGGATTTGTTATAATAGTGTGCGTCTTCCGCGCGTGGCCAGTAATGCGAGTCACCCATACCGAAGACAGAGTACTTGACCGACGTGAGCGGCGTCTCACTGCGCGACACGGCTGCATTGAGTGCCTTAAAGAACGTACGTCCGTTCTGAGGGGGCTCCCCCTGCCCTGCGACAGACGTGACGAAGGCGACGTATTCTTCCTTCGCGAGCTCGTTGATCGACACTGAATCCATAGTCGCAACAGTCGTAACAAGTCCGCGCGCCTTCCCGCGGTTCGCCAGGCGCTTTGCCTTCTTCTCCGCAGAACCACCGTCGGACGCGTAGAGCACGAGTAACGGTGCCCCGGAGATCTTATTTAAAAGGTCTTCATACGCCTGCTGCGCACGCTTCCTACGCGCTTCTTTAACGCTCTCGCCGAGGCTGCTCACTAGCTCCGTCGCGAGCTCGGGCTTCGAGCGCGTCAGCTGGCTGATGTGATTCTGACGATCTAGGAACTCGCGCAACTCTTGCTTGACCGCATCCGAGTCAAGGGAGAACGGTTCCTTGCCCGCCTTCTCTTTCGCGGGGTCCCAGCGGTAGAGTGGCCAATAGCCGGTATCGACTGCAAGCTTTGTCTCCTTGAGGACTTCAAGTGCCGTCGCATCCTCACTTTGATACGGAAGGTATGCGAGAACGACGGAGGGACCGTCGAAGCGGTCTGCCTCTGCGAGCGCCTGAAGAACCTGTGTGTACGACGAGTAGACTGCGACACTTGCGACGTACACATCAGAATGGTTCATTGCGTACAATCCCACATCGCGCTTGCGTCTCAAGTGGTCGCTAGAGTTGCGGTAAGAGTATGGCACGGTGTCGAGAATGAGGATATTTACATTCAGACCAGACGCGATGAGGTGGTGAAGGCCAGATGCGCCAAGATCATATGACCACGTGTCGGAGCCGATAATCCAGCGTGAAACGGCAGGGAAGTGCGAACGAAGGGCGAGGATAGTTGGGACAACAGAGTGGATGGAGGAATTCGCCTCAACTATGGCTGTAATTTTCTCGCCAAGCGCACGGCTCTTATCTGAATTATCTTTCGAAAGAAGCCACTTGCTGAGCAGGTCATGAAGGTCAGAGGGAACCGCGGGAGACGCCTCGAGGAGCGCCCCTACCGCCTTTACCAATTTCTGGCGCTCCTCGAGCTGCTTGCGGACACGGCCAAGCGCAAATTCGGGGGTCGTCGCAAGTGCGCCGTGTGTAGGAATTAAATCGGGTGCGTTTGCAATTTCCAGCCTCTCGGAAAAGATATGCTCAAGAATTCTCATATACGAAGTTTCATGCTTAGGAACCTGCGGTGCAAAGGCCACCGTGCTCTCCACAGCCTCGGTCCTCACCAGTGGCCTTCCAAGACGTAGGCGTTGCGAATTTTGTGCGGAAAGGTCTTGCTGCAAAAGCTTGAGCACGTTGGTTTGAGAGATCGTTGAGGCGTCCCCGAGGAAACCAGACTGCACTGCCGGGCGTATCGTCTCATCAAGGTGCTGAAGTGCACCCATAATCTCCAGATAAAGCGGTGTCCACTTGACATTCCACATATACAACTGTTCCAAGACGATAACGCGCCTTGCAGAAGGGGGGATAGTGCGCAAGATCTTCGAAGGGGGTAAGGGGCTCAATAGGGAGATTTCTACCCACGATACACCGTCAACGTGAAAGGCTGGTAATTGTCCTAGTACAAATATTACGGTGTGGGCGTCGCGAGGTCCATGACTGAGTAATGGACGAATAGCGCGTCGGACTAGGGCGACCGCTGGGAGCGATGCAGCTTCGTAAGCTCCGAAGAGAGAGACAAGCGCCTGGCCGTCTGTGGATAAGGGTGGGATTACTGGTGAATCTGGCGCGCTGTAGCCACTGGATGATCCCTCCGAACCATTAGCACCGTTCACATGCCTATTTGCGAACCCATTTGCATGGCCATTCGCATGTCCATTAACGTGTCCATTAGCATGTCCATTAGCATAGCTATTAGACATGATTGATTTTCGAGTCGCGTCGGGGGTCAGAGAACTTCGCCGATTGTTAACTAAGTACGCGCGGGTCTGCTCCTCCGTCAGCTCGAGCAAAGGTGCATCATCTTCGCTGCTGCCCTGCACTTGAAACGCATGCACGACAGCTGTGCGTTCTGTGTATGCGATCCGCGACGCGACGAGCGCATTGTCGTGCGCCTGGACTGGAGTCGAAGAGTAGAGGAAGTACGACACGGCCGAGCGCAGCGGGAGTACATCCGCAAGATCACCGCGCAGTGCGACGTGCAGCACGATGGGCACGGCGGC
>SGPK01000276.1:0-31388 GCA_004802695.1 Phellinidium pouzarii
CTCGCTTGCCACCTTGCCTACCACGACCCAGAGTCTCTCTACTTCCATCTCTGCAACGACCACATCGGTCGCAAATCTACAAACAACCTCGTCCTCACCTGCAGTTGGAACGACTGCAACACTTCCTGCGCAAAACGTGACCACATCACCTCTCATATGCGTGTCCATGTCCCCCTTAAACCTCATCTCTGCGACATTTGCGATAAATCTTTCAAACGCCCTCAGGATCTAAAAAAAACACGAGAAAATTCACACAGAGGCTCATCATGCCCAGCATAAACACTCAAAGGCTATCACTATCGCTCACCCCGTCTCACTCAAAAACGTTCCCCTCTCTGCCTCCTCCTCGCACGGGACTCCTGGTCTGTACTTCCCTTTCCTCTCCCCTTCTCTCTGTGTGTGCTTATTTCATTATCTTCGTTATTTTCCCCCCTTTCCCTCCCAAAGAGTTTTCCCCGTCCTCCATGCCCTCAATCTCCTCTCTTTCTCCTGACTCTGGTCTCCTCTCGACGCCCTCTCCCGAGCTCGGATACTCGCTTCCCCACGCTTCCCTTGCCTTTCTGCAACCCAGTCCTTCTTCTTCTCTCCGCGACGACCCTTCGGCTCTGGACAACATCGCTCCGGGCGCTGGAATTAAACGCGGTCATGATCCCGTCGAAGACNTTTTTCACAGACATGAAGAAGCGTCGTGTAAACCCGAGCTATGATCTCCGTCAGTTCCTNCCCTCCCTCCTTTTCGCTTTCGTCCCGTCCGTGTGTTCGCTGACTCGCCGTCTCTCTCCCCCCCCTCCCCAATTCCGTTTAGATATGGCAGAGCGACTCTCAGGCCTGGCCTATGCGCACCAGCACCACTTTGCGCACCAGCACTTCAACCCACGCTCGATTTCGCTGGACATACGCTCTCCTGAAGAACTCGCCGCGGTGAATGAATTTCTTCTCACATTAGGCAAGGATATTACCTCGGCCTCACACGCACCTCCTCCAACTCCGCGCCACCAACCACCGTCTACGCCCGATTATTCTTATTCTGCTGCTGCTGCTGCTCACCAGCAAGCCAGTCTTCCTTCGCCCTCTTCCTATTTCGACGCCGTCAGTCTTTCTCAGCTAGGCCTCGCCAACATGCCCGGTATCCCCTCGCTTCCTTCTCCACCCTCCGCCGCATCCGGCTATGCGGCCCCAACGTATCCTCAGCGACCCTCTTCTTCGGCGGGAATGTACTCTGCATTCGATAATAATAATATTAATCCGGCCATGCGCGCTGCGTCTGCCTTGCGCTCAGGCCCGAATTCAAGCGCATATCTGCAGACCATCTCTTTGTCTCCTCCTCCTCATGATCCTCAGGCAGACTCTCGAACGTACCAGGCTCGCGCGTCCGTTTCTTCCATCCCGGGCTTCAGACCGACGCCCCCGCTGTCCAGTGGAAGCCCTGACAACAACACCGGTACCCGTTCGCCTTCGCCGCTTAGCGCTGCAGCACAGCGACCGTCCACTGTCGTGCATATCACCCCCTCATACCTGCAGCACCGGCAAGGCGGGATGGAGCCGGACGGCGCAGCGAACTTTGACTTCCTCACGCGTAGCGGGATCATGCTGGATCAGCCACAGCTCGGAGCGTACGAGTACGCTGGAAGCACCCGCGTCCTGCGTCCTGTCGTGCCGCTGAAGAGTGTCCCTGGGCAGGCTGATTCGGAGGATGCTGACGCTGGACGACGACAAGACGAGTCAAGTCCCCGGGAGCACCGCCCGCGCTACGTACTGCCACCGCCGGGACCCGTCGAGCCCCGCTTGNCGCACGCCCATTCAGCGCGGTCTACCTGCACGGCTGCCGTCGTCGTCGTCGTCGTCGTCGTCGTCCACGACAGAGCGCGACCGCAACGACAAGTCGCGTTCTTTAAACTCGTCTGTCTCCGACTCGCTATATCCCCTCCTTCAGGCGGGCGACGACGAGTTCCGGCTTCCGCCGCTCGTCGGTCCCTCATCAGCATCCTCATCCTCCTCTTCGCGCGCCCGGGGTTCGTCTCCCGCCTTGTACGCGTACAGTTCATCTTCTCGCCCCGTCCCGGGTCCCTCCCGTCTCCGCGTACACACGCCTTCAGAGTCTGATGCGGACTCGGCGGTGGCGGCGGCGGCGGCGGCGGCGGCGRCAGCAGCAGCAGCAGCAGCAGCAGCAGCAGCAGCAGCAGCAGCAGCAGCAGCAGCAGCAGCAGCAGCAGTAGCTCTGATCGCTTTTCCTACTAATCTCGCCCATCTTTTTCTTAGCAATATCAACAAGTAAAAATGCTTGATCCTAATCGTAATTGCTTCAATTGCGGTGGACGTGCGTCGTGTTTCGTGTTTCGTGTTACCCAACCTCCTTCTATAGTACGGCCATACCAAGTCGCATCTTGTCTCGACTTGAAAGTTTAAATTCATCTATCTCTTCGCATCAAATTTCATTCTTCTTATTTGTTTAGTTGGATGAAGCGGTGCTGACGGTGGTTTTTTTTTTATTAACCTTTGCTTTTCATGATGTGCGGCGGCGACGTTTGATCAATATTTTCGTTCATCGCTTCGATATCGTCCACTGCGCAAAAAAAAAAATGCGAAAAAAAAATGAAAATATCCATTTATTTTCCCAAACTCTATCGATATCATGATGAACGATGAACATAATCAGCTGGCCACCAAGCGTCAAATTGCACGAAGGAGCCGATTTGGTATAGTCGTTATGAAACCTGATGAATAAAACAAGAAAACTGAGCCTTGTTGAACTTTTGATCAACAAAGTTACAACTGTTAGCCTTTCATTTCATATCATGCTTATATACTCGCCAATTGATGCTGCTATTCTGCAGGTGGTATCGAAGGGCACAAATCTCATGATTGTACTGGCGAGACAAAAGCAAAAACCTGCTATAGGTGCAAGCAGGAGGGTCACCTTGTTCGTCCATCTATACATTCGCGCTGAGGGGGGTGTAGCGCTTAATCGTCTCGCTGCATTGCTTCTAGTCTCGAGAGTGCCCGACGGCAGAGGTCGGTAGCGGCGGCGGATTCAGCTCGTTCAACAACAAAGACAACGGTGGAGGTCATAGTGCGGGCCAGGAGTGCTACCGTTGCGGAAAAGTCGGCCACATCGCTCGCAGCTGCCCTGACGCGGTTGGAGGTGCGGCTGGCAGAAGCTTCGGTGGCAGCGGAGGCGGACTCTCTTCGAATAGGACCTGGTGAGTGCTCGCGCATCCATCTTGGGATACCTCGTTGGCTAATATCCCTTCTTTCTCCGTGAAAGCTACACCTGTGGAGGCGTAGGTCATCTTTCTCGTGATTGCGTTCGGGGCTCAAAATGCTATAACTGCTCGGAAGTCGTACGTCGTCTTTGCTGTTTCACTCTGACTTTCCGGACGATTTAATCAAATTGATTTCCGACATAACAGGGTCACATCAGTCGTGAGTGCCCTCAGCCTCAGAGGCGAGCATGCTACACATGTGGCTCCGAAGGGTGAGTGAAATTCAAGTGACTATGATAGACTTCATCGCTAAGCATTGATATTAATAATAGGCACATCTCGCGAGACTGCCCTGGAGTAGATGCAGAGGCCGCAGTTGAGGAAGCTTAAATGCAATCATCTATCTCTGTGTTTTTGTGATGCTTCGCTAGCACCCCTTTTGGTTTTGTCGAACTACATTCATATGACCTGGTACCAATTTCTTGTGTGTAGTTTGCGATTATGAAGACGCCGTGCGCGCCGTGCTTCTAATTTGTGTATAAATGAATGTGACGTGATCCTTTTTGCGCTTTTCTGATCTTTCTGCTTAGGTGATCTACGGGTATAATGCAAACCTTTTTTTTTTTTCGATCATCTTTCTAAGCCGAGCGGACAGCCAACACAAGATATATTATATATACAGGCAAACCGCGGGCGCATCTTTTGAAAACCGAGAGCATAAATAGCAGGTAAGACATTATAGATGGACTTGGTCGTAGATGTTCCAAGTCTGTAAAGGATTGTCAGAAATACGCACGCATATACAGATTAAAATTCCACATACTTTACGCCAAAGAAGACCTTTATGCTCATGGATAGGGCCATCTATACCGAAGGCAAGGCCTCTGAACCACCAAAAGTTTCCGAAGATTGCGACGGCGGCAATGCCATAGATAACCCATCTTGTGTGCTCAGCAAAACGACGATTTGAAAATACAAAATGATCGAGGAGGTGTGCGAGCATGAGCACTGAGAAATAGAGGGTTGGCAGCTATTAGTCGTCGTCAGCAAGGGAAAATTCAAGAGCAGTAAGATGAAAATGGTTACGCACGTAGTGATGAATATAGGTTACGCGACCCATGACGAGGAAAGGAAGATAATGAAGAGCCCAGCCTACAAACGCCACTTTTCCAACATACAGAAAGTGCTCCCATTCAACTTTGAAATAGACGTAAGAAGGCTGAACATCTCTTATCTTCTTTCAAAACTCACCAGCCTCGAAATCATTATACTTGCGCTGCTGTCTCAATAGATATACGCCCAATATAACGAGGGAAACGATGAGGCTCGTCGAACCTGCCCACCATATAATCGGCGTTCCGAGAAGATAGTATTTTGTTTGCGTATCGCCCCAGCCACACATACGAAGGCCAAGGTACATGAAGGGCCAGTCAATTGGAGCAGATGCGAGAATGTCTTCTTTGTCGGGGTCTGGAATAAGAGCGTTATTGGAAGTCATCATGGCGACATTGAGGTGCCAGAAGTCGCGCAAGAAGGGCGATTTGTAGTATTTTGTCTCGCCGGCCGGTACTGTAATTGCGTCAATGTGTGCATGCATAGAATAAGGATGTCTAGTACATACATCGATCATTCCAGTGGCTTTCCACATTCCACCACGTATGGACGTCATTAAGATTATCTTCCTTAATGCAAGAAACCTCGATCTGTTTAAAACCCCATTCAGGAAGGATGGCGTTCGCCGCACGAAGATAGCATCCGAGTGAGTTGTGACGGAAACGAAGACGTGTCGTCAGTGAATGAATCCGATCAACATTGTCCTTACTCCCCATCTTCAGATCGTCAACGACCTCAACTTTCCAATAATCATGGAAGTCGCCAATAGTTGTGTTCCCGTATCCAGAAACTTCATTATTGAGTTTCGTGACTGGCGCAGGAACATTATGCGAATGCAAATTGCGAGTGGTCATGCTATGCTGGAGACGAATAACGTCACCGTCTTTCAGGAAACGCATAGGCCCGTTTAAGTCGAGAGGTAGCTCATCCCAGCGCGGATGAACAATCCATTCGTTGTTATTATCCTTGTAATGATAGCAAGTGACTTGTTGCTGGTTCGAGCCAACCGGATACGACTGGACGTGAGAATGGAGCAGACCACCTCCGTAACCGTAATTCTTAAGCGTAATCTTCGAGCCATAAGCTACTTCTGCAAATAATTGGATGTCATCAGTTCGCGTTACCTTCATCAATTGTTGACAAAAATATTTACCCAAAGGATTTTTTCCGAAGTCATTGCCCTCAAGATTGGCTTGGAAAAGTGAACTCATCTGAGAGTCTCCAGGTCCAGAGTGATTAAGAATCATAAAGTGGACTTTGAAGGCCATCATATAAACCAAAATCGGGAGAACAATTAGACAGGCTACTCGAGCTGCCCAATGCTTTGCTTGATCGCGCTACAGATATTAAATGAGAAGTATCCGGTTGTATAATATGGAGGAATCCTACCCATGACAAACGAAGATCACCGAACTTATTCCAGAGATCTTCTATGGTATAGGCACCAACTAATGCGGTCACAAACAGTCCAACCCACTTCACGCTGCATGAAAATCAAGTAAGCAAGCTGCTGACAGTCGTCGTTAGGACTATACTCTCTTACCTAGTGACGCAACCGATAGACAGGCCAGTCATGGTAAGCCAAAGCCACCAGTCTGGAGAAAATGAACTGTGCAAAGTGTCAAGAAGTTGTTTTTCATTCAGCGTGAGCAGTCTTACCGATATTGTTGATTATTAAACTTTGTCATACAGAAAACAGTAGTGAATGTAAAGAAGAGAAGCATTGCATCCAAAAGAATGAAGCGTGAAATACAGATCCATGCAATATCTATAAAAATAAATAGTGAGCGGATGTGTCATTGAAGCAGAAGGCGGTACAATCTCACCGCAGAGAACCATTAGAGCGACCAGGTGGCATGCACGTCTGCTCATCCCAAGTTCAACAGCAGTATACCACCCCAGTGGCACTAAAGCCACTCCGAAGGTTGCCAGCATCACTCGCATGGCGACATAGGGCAGGCCCTCCGGGTACTCCGACCCGCTCTTGAATTCAAAGTGTCCGTCGTAGCCAGCAAGGAGGCCAACAAGCCCAACGAGCATCTTTCCGAGCGGCGGGTGGACATCGAAATAGAATTCTCGCTTAAGGTAGTGAGACCCGAACTTCCCGAAGTGCGCCTCGTCCCATACGACCACGTTGGACTTTCCGATGCGGTAGAAGCGCGTCCAGCAGGAAAGAAGGGTATAAATGGCGGGAGGAAGATGCTCGAGATTTTGTTGAATGAACTCAGTCTGCAAACAGCAAAATGTTAGTCGTCAGCACTTAGACATCACTGCCAGCGTCGACATTGGCTCACCAAGCTTGTGGCTGGAGGCGGGGCCGGCCTCAGTGGCCTGCCCCCACGCGCTGGTCCTTTAAGCGGCCTCATTTTGCTGTATACATCTTTCCCCTCATCCCCGTAGTCGTATTCCAGCGTTGTTTCCTCCCCGCCATTGCTGGCCGCAGCACCTGACTTGACTCTCTTTCGCGCGGTTTCTTCGGTCATGTAATGCAAAGGCAGCTCCTCCTCTTGCTGAGATTGCCAGTGCGAGGATGGGTAGTTGATTTCTTCGAAGTCCGAAGATGTACGAGTTGGGCTACCAGGAGGAGTACCAAGGTTGAGAGCAACTTGCGGAGAGCGCATCGGCTGGCTGTCAGACAGAGCCGAGGGGCTGGACTGAAACGTACAGAAAACCAAAAGCTGAGACAGACAGTGTCAGACACGGAGACAAAAGACCGCCTTTAAGATACGTAGCAACAAATTTTGAACGACTTGAACGCAGAGTCGTGGTAGGAAGAGCTGATTTTTCTTACGCGGATGTGGCAACTATACGTGTCCATCTATCGTCACCGCTTTGATGGACACGAAAAAGGATGTATACACGACAAACAACAGACAAAAAAAGTATATAAATGATAACAAAACGAGACCAGCACACAGATGTTAAAAACAGGATATACCACTTCGCTCTCCTACACATGCCGGTTGTAGATACCTGAAACCGCGTCAGATTGTATTAAGAATTCAAATTGACAAGAACTAACCGATAACCATAGCGTGATCACGCTCGTAGGGCTAACAGTAAAATTAATAAAGTTGTTTAATAGATGCATATGACATGACAATATAATATAGCGCAAAGCGTCACCTCTAGTGTAAGCTGTTCAATTGGCTTGATTTTCTCGGCTGCTAGTTTGTTCCTTTCGCTCTCAAACACAACGGAAGCAGGAGCCGTTGAGTCAATACAGTTAGCTTTTATCGAAATGACCACATGGCCTTGGTTTTTAAGGAATTGATGAGCGTTGAGGGCGACTATACGAGCCTGGTCTGGCTGAGCAACGTCTGCAAAAATGACGTCGACCATCGACAGGAGCATTCTGTACTTGGAAGGGTAACGAGCATCTTCGATAATAGCTGCAAAACAGATTTAGCACGGTACCGTCGAAAACAACGAAATAAATATACGGATAACATTAGTCCTCTTCTTTGCCATTCCAATTAGGTCTCGCCCTGAACGATTTGAGAACTCCACTGCATATACAGTTCCCTCCTTTTCAAATTGGTCAGGCCAAAAGAATAAAATAGGACAGACGAACGGAAGGCATACTGGACCGACAACATCTGCAACATGGCTCACACTCGTGCCGCTTGCAGCACCGAGATAAAGCACCTTTTTTCCAGGCGCAATATAAATATCCTCTACACCTCCGAGAATACCAGCAGCCAGCTTGCTTCGAAAAGGGTTCCACACGCGGTATTCGACCTTTGTGTTGTCTACACCTCCGTCAATGGAGATGCGTTTTTCACCGTATACAGATTCGCCTGGGACCAAGTTCTTCGTGACCAGCATATGTTCTTTGCCTTTGGCAATGAAAACACCCGGATGTCTGTGAGGCTCAAGAATAACATTCGAGCCACCCCTTGCACCACCGCGTGCTCCGCCCCTCCCTCCCCTGGCGCCGCGACCGCCTGGCGCACCTCTGCCTCCACCCCGGCCACCTCTGTCCCCTCCGCCCCTAAAACTTCCACCTTCAAGGGAGACATACATTAAATAAAAGTCCAACGAGAAATTGAGTCAGCTCACCTCCTCCACCCCTTCCTCCTCCACGACCACCTCCACGGTCACCACCACCACGACCTCTTCCTCCGCCTCCAAAGCCTCCTCGTCCCCCGAATCCTCCGCGTCCTCCTGAAGCACCTAAACGATGTGAACACTTCAGCAAAATAAAGCAAGCATGCTAATTATAGCTCACCGAATGCCATTGCTATTGCTTAATGCTTTGAAATGAGAGCTGGCGAAGAAAGGAGGCACGAAGACTCAAAAGATTCGAAACTTTTTTCCTTCTAAGCTTTGGAGCTCAAATTTAGGCACCTAGTTCTCACGCTTGCTTGCTTAAATTCTCAAATCTGATTTCAGTTGGATCTGCAGAAAAATAGCGAAAATAAATATTTACAGTACTTAGCACGATACACCAGAAAGCTAGGACAAAAAAGATAAGTTAAACAGGACAAAGAGATTCATAGCTACTTGGCCTTCCGTCCCTTTCCTCCCCTCGTTGCGCTCCTGGTTGCCGCTTTTCCGCCAGCATGCTGATGATCCCCGTTTGCCTTATCTCCAAACAGCTTCTGCTGAAGTTTCTCAAACTCGTCATCATCGATTTCTGGGGGCGCCGCTTTGGATTTTTTGCCTGCAGTCTGGTTATTATCATCATCACTGCTAGACCGTCTTTTCACTCCCTTTCCCTTAGACTTTGGCTCTCGATCGGCATACTTCGCCGCAAGGCTGTCAAAAAACCCGCCCATATTCTGCTTCNTTTTTCAGGATGAGGGCCTGCAGGATCGAATGGTCATTCTCGTCTACGCTGCCCGAGTGCTGAGAATCTTTCGCCTTCTCTTTCGCCTTTCTCGGCCCAGTCTTCCCATTACCGTAGAATTCGTCCCATACCCCGAGCTCCTTTGCCAATTCTTCTGCCTCCGCCGCCTCCTTTTCACCTTGCTTCTTCCGCACTAACTTCGACTTTTCGTCTTTGATGCTCATCTCCCAGGTCTTGCATGTTGTGAGCTCTCCATCTTTTATGAGCTTCGTTATGAGCAGAATAAAGCGAGCTTCGTCTTCGAACGTGCAATGCGGAATGTGGCTCATGATTTCATCAAGGGTGCTTTCCGTTTCACGATATGCTCGCTTGATATCTTCAATCTCCTCAGCCGATCCTGTCGGTTGCTATCAGCAAAGTTGAATGTACTACGAATGGAACGCGCATACCTTGATATTCCCTCTTCATTTCATCTAACTTCCCTTTGGTGACACTGTCAAAGAGGTCC
Organism: Phellinidium pouzarii; assembly: GCA_004802695.1. Lineage (NCBI taxonomy): Eukaryota > Fungi > Basidiomycota > Agaricomycetes > Hymenochaetales > Hymenochaetaceae > Phellinidium > Phellinidium pouzarii. The sequence continues at coordinate 9,617 of SGPK01000276.1, forward strand.
GCAAAATACACATTCCATCCGTCCTNCCCCCTCTTGTAGCTCAAACCCCTCGTCTGTTCGGCCCGTTTTGTCGTATCTCGCGCGACGCTTTTCGTCACTAAGCACTGCATACGCGAAACCGACCTGCTGAAACCTAATTGACGCGTCTGCGCGCGCTTCAGAAGAAGAATTGGTATGTTTGTCCGGATGATGGACAAGTGCTAGACGTCGGTATGCTTTCTTGATGGCATCGGGTGTCGTAGTCGCATCGAGAGAGAGCACAGCATAAAGGTCAACTTCCTCTTCACCGGGAAAAAATTGTGTGACGGGGTCGTCTCGGTCCATGGTAGAGTACAAGCACAAGTGGTTGTTTGCGGCTAGGCGCGTCATGTCACTAGTATAACGTGACACACGCAATCACGTGTCAATAAGTCCGATCTTTGCATAAATAAATACAGAAACAATGTTATACACTTAACAGCAAGCCCGTCCATAATGTCACGACAAAGAGAAAGTAAACAGTAAGCTAGGATAGAAGTGAGAGTCGTGCTGGAGATCGCGGCCTGACATCCGCTCATTGAAAGTAAATATTCATAGAAGAAAACAAGCACAAGCAAAAGAGAAAACGAACATAATGCATACTACTCTATAGATAGCCTTGGAGAGAGTGCCATTCCAGCTGTGTATGTTGACCTACGCTCGCCTACTCCTGGAGTATTTGGTACGGAATATATCACTTTTTCTGTCACATCTGAGACAAATGAAGTTTAATCACCAATAAGATCTTTAATATCTGTTGCGACTTGTGTGTACTGACCGTGCATCTTTGCCGGAGCAAGCCCTTTGTCAAAATCGGCAAAGCAGCGTAGTCCGACTGCAAATGTTGTAAATAGCAATAGAAAAGCCACGATCGCTGTAATTGATTTAAATAACTGTCTGACATTGGCAAATGCAAGCAGCTTACTGAAGATAGTCAGTGTTGCTCGTGTTGTCTCGTATTGGGCCTCTGAACTTGGCTCATAGAAACGAACTAGCTTGTAAACTGAATATACGGTCAGATGATTTCTTCCGATCTAATCAAGGCACTTACTGAAATATGTTTCAGCCGCCAACATGACGATGAGCGAAACCGTCATTAGCCTGCGCATGCACATGGGTTTAGCTTACCAATTTCAAGGTTGAAGATTGAATGTAAGAGCTACCATTTTATTTCCCTCTTCACGGCAAATCCACAAAAGATGAGCAATAGAAGCACAATGGGAATTGCAGCAATGGTCAAGCCGAACTCGGCCGAGTTCGATTGGAGGACAAGAATAAGTAACTAAAAAACGTCAACAATGCTCACGAGAACTTGAGGAATCAGAACTGCTGACCTGCATAGTAACACCCGCAAAGCAGAAAAAGTCGAATTTAAGAAGGCAGATCATAATCTGATACCACTGGTACATAGCTGAAGAGATTGATTAGCCTCGTTTTCGACGATAAAAGATCACCTCGCGTACACTTCATTACCGGGTTTGCACCGATAACATGGAACACCGCCCATCTATAGGGATGCAAGTGAGCAGGCCGAGTTGATGATACGCATAGCTTGTACCACGTACCCGAATTCTCCAAACAATTCCCGAACAAAAAATAACATTATTATCCACGAAAGTGCGAGCACGCAGGGAACGACAATCAGAAAAGGCTCGACTCTTCTCCACAGAGTATGAGGGCCATCGCAACCCTGTCATAAAAGGATAAATAATGAGAAACAAGCCCGAAAAAGAACAGAGCCGACATACGACGAAATCCGTGCAAGGAACATCTGTTTTGAAGACCAAAGCAACGCGAACCTCATGAACCTGTACTGCAGAAAACACAATCAAGGCTACATGGAATGCTAGTGTAAAACATGAGTTGTGCGCACTTCAAACAAGAAAACCTGTTATTACCTAAAATGCCAACGAGCTGAATGATGTTGCGTAGTTTTAGTGCGTCTAAAGCCATAAGCAGTTCAAATATCCTAAGGCAACAAGTAAGATGCTTATCGACAGTGCAAGAAGGGAACATAAAGTACTCTGCCAAACCGAACAATGCAAGGTAGCATGGGATTGTCTATGTTCATCGTTAGCAACGTCTCAAGATGCAAATACAAAGAGCATGCCTTGTACCCGGCCCTCGTGCTAGTATCGACATTGCCTTCAACCTAAAAGAAAGAATGAGCTTCTCCTCTACGGCGACCCTGTATTTCTCTCCATACCTCTCCGAATGCAAGAGCTACCATCGTCAACACCACGGCCGCGTCTGAGCAGGAAAGTACATCGCGTTATCGAGTGAAAGTCGGCAATGGGTAGATCTACTCTACTCACTGACAACAACTAGCGGCGCGAATCTGATGAGATTCGTGCTCCTTGAGAGTTAAAACAGTACGTACTTGTTGAGAAGAACGCTTTCTGCGCCGTTGTACCCATGAAAGGCTCGACGGCCATGGTCGCTCAATAAACTATTGTACAAAATGATAAAATATTTGTGCTGACGAGCTCGAGCTTTGGGCAGTGGAAGGAAGCAAGAAGGAGGCAGCCAAGCCTCAAAAATAAAAATGCTGAGACTCTGGCTGTGCCGGCGTAAGCCGCATCGGCCCAGTTGCCCAGTTCGGCGACTTGCCCGTAGCACTCTTGAAATGGCCACAGAATGTTTGAAACTTGCATGGCTATACTAGATCCATAAAGGTACAACAAGGAAGGCCTGGATAAGTAAGTAAGTACAGTATATNAAAAAACGTGCAAATGAAATAGAGTAGCTTCAGTCAAGAACCTCTCTGTTTGAGGCCGTGAGAACAGAATATCCAAACGTTTTGTGGCGCGTCAGGTCACACCGTCCACGTGCACTGGACGCGCAACCAAGCGTTGACTTGAACCATCGCGCGACCCCGCTCACCCTCACCGCCTCCGAGTGCGCCTCCCGCCCTGGGCTCGCTGACATGGACGATGTCGTCCCCAGCTCTCCAACTTCGTCATGCTCAGATAATAGCGATGCTGTCAACTCTTCATCGGCCAAAATCTACTTCGGACCCATCCAGTCTCCGGAAAAGAAATTCGCCCCGATGCTCAGTCCGAGTCTCCGAGCAGACGATGGACCCGTATTTTCTACGTCAAATAGCATTCTGCCAGAATCCACGCTATGTTGCGAGGAGGAAGTGGAAGGTGGTGAACAAGATGAAGAAGAAGGGAGAGACGAGGTTTCTTTGGCAAACAAGCAGAAGCCAGTGTTTCCCGGACAGTCGTGGCAGGGCACGACCTTTCATGATCTTCTAAGGAATGACGGTGGGTCATAGTTACGACTTGACCTAGCTTCTTGCTCAATCATCTTCAGAACCATCGTCTGCCATTGCAACTCGTATAATGCGAGCACACGACAATCCATCACCGCCTCCTAAAGCTATCCGTCCCTCTTTGACTACACGAAGAACATCAAAACTAGCCAACGAACTCATTTTCCCATCCAATTCAAACTCCGAGGAATGCTCCGATACAGTTGTTGAGTCCCTTTTACCTTCCTCCAACGACCATGTGGACACTCCTACGCCGCCTCCATTCGATCTGCTCGAGACATCACCACTAGCGACACCAACTAAGGAATGGCTGGATGTTCCGTCCCCAACTCTCAACCATGCTATCCTCCCTCCATCATCGAAGGTTCCCCAGACTGACACAGATACCACTCAGATAGATGCGGAACCTGATCTTATATTCTTCGACCGTTCCGTGATTATTTCTCAGTATGACGACCATGCTAGTATCCACGCACCGTCTCCACGACATGCACAACAACCTCAGCAAACGGTTGACGATCTCTTATTCTCATCTCCTCCCCACCCCGCCTTCCCAGCAGTCGAGCTTTCTGGGGATGTCCGAGTATCTCTGTCTCCAACACCTGGGCCGAGTGCGCCACGGAGGAGTCCTAGACTTAGTGCTCTTCTCCATCCAGCTGCGGAGCTACTGAACACCCCTAGGGCAACAAATCAAACTCGGTCTCCAAATACCGATGGCACACAAGCGCGTAAGCGGCATCGCGACGGGACGAAAAAGTCGACTCGTTTATCGCTGACTCCCAGCAAAGTCGACTGGTCACTTGACTCAGATAGCTCTGAAAGCGAATCGGACAGCACACGATCTCCTTCAAAGAGAATCAGAAACGACCGGAAGCGCTTAAAGAATAGGGATGAAGTTATCAATGATATGGGCAATCTTCAGCTTGCGGAATCTTTATCCTCAGGGTCTGCGCAAATATTATCGACCCTTGTGTCTTCCAATCAGGATGCAGCTACTTCTATCACCGATGTAGAGATGAAACTACCTAGGACTCTCCCTCTTGTGGATTCAGTTACCCAGTGCGAGTTTTCAACTAAGGAACCTCGTGTGGAAGAACCTGGCACACCTCACTCAAGTGCACAATTAAGTGTGCAGCGACCTCCTCCCGGGTTTCATGTCTCCCATACCCTTACACCCACTCCCGGATCCTCAGGAATGAGGCCCCTTCTGGCTTTGAACTCTCCCGTCAAGTTAACCTTGACACCAGCACCTGATGATTCAAACCGCACGCCGGCACGACGTGTTCCATTATTCTCACATGATCACTCTCGTGCAAATTTGGGGACCAGTGAAACAGGAATTCCGTTTGGGATTAATCACACACCTGTGTTCTCTCGCCCACTTGTAAATAATCCGAATCGAAGTCCAGCGAGAAGAGTGCAGGTATCAGATCCTGTGCGTAAAGAGGTAGACTGTTTCGAGGATGCGATCACCCTGAAAGCAACAACAGACGAAGCGCGTTCAAGGATTGCTAGCACAGAGGTTGAACCGCCTGCAGCTGTAAGAATGCCTGCGCTAGACAAACCTTCATCTAGTAATACCAACGCAGTAGCTACATTGGTGGAACCTTCGTCCAAAAGAGTCTTTTTAGGGCCTTCGGCAAAAACCTCTTCAACAATAGCTGCAATGACCCTTAAGCCAGTCAATTCTAATTCATCGGCTGGTAGTCGAATACCTCGCATCGGAGCTCTGCCAAAGCCTGCATCATCTACTCGTATGTCTAGACTTCCAACACTGTCTGTCAGGAAGCCCAACTCTTCGAAAGCGCCGGTAAGTGTAAAAAAACTTACCGTGGCCTGTCACGTATTTATTGATTTTCTAAGACATTACTCCCGAAAAAACTTCCTCGGCTATACAATAACTCATCGAGTGGGTCTGAGGATTCTGTGAGTGGACCTGCCTCCACGGATTCGTTGTCTGCTTCTGGGCCTATGAAAAATGCAACAGCAGCTTATAAAACCGACAACAAACAAAAACTGGAAAAGGCTACACCCGCCCGACCAATGATAAAAATGCGGCAGGTTATTCCTGGCATGTTCGGCGGGCCAGTGAAGAACACTTCATTAATTGGGACGGAGAAGGAAACAGAAGATCAAAGCGCCTTCTTCAGTCCTGTCAAACGTAGTGCTCAACAGAAAGGTCCGATCAAGGTCAGGGAGGTTGTGAGGGGGACATTGCAAGATTTTGAACTGCGGACGACTTCGTTCAAGAGCTTGGAAGCTCTGAGCGAAGCTAGGGCAAAGGAGCGTGCAGAACTCGATAAAGCCAATGAAAATGAACGCAAAGAAATGCTCTCTGCCGGACCCAGTTTGCAGGAGTTTACCTTTGAGTGTTCTGCATTCCAAAGGGCTGAAGAGGGTATGGACGAGTCTATACCTGCTAATTCAATGCAGTCATTTGCAGAAGGTATGGGGGGTGAAGCAGCGTCACAGTCAGATGGTGATCTGTCTGCTAATTCGGGTGCTCGAAGGTCGACCCGAAATCGCCAGACTACCCAACAGAATGATGTCTTTGGGGCCTTCACAACGTTAGACTCGAAACCGACGAGCGTTTCGCGTCGCAGGTCTAGCGTTGGTCCGACAAAGTCAAGAACTCCTTCAAACTTGGTATTCCATAGCAATGGATTAGCTTTGAAAACTTTGACGAATAATAATACTACGCGAAACCAAAACTACTATGCGCAACTCGAAATGCACGTTATTCGGAAAGCAGGTAATAGACCAGAAAGTCCTACCATGAAACTGCGGACTATCCTGGAGAAGCAAAAAGAGGAACAGGACAAGATGCGCGCGGAGAGAGCACGACGGAGACGAGGCGATGAAGGTGATCCAAGTATGGACTTCGAAATGCAGGACAGTATCGGTGTGCAGCCCACGAAGCATCGACGAGGTCCAGGCGAGGAAGAAGATTATGTGTCCCCTGTCCGACCTGCCAATGGCAAGAAGGGCGTAAAGTGGGATCGGGGGCTTGAGACATCAGTGTTCATTGACGAAATTGAAGTACAATCAGGGAAACGTCCTATCAGCGAGAGCGCTCCAACGCCTCGCAAGGGTTGCATAATTATGATGCCAAATGTAAGATTTTTTTTTCTGTCTGCGTGTTTAGTCCCGCCAATGATATTTCCTATGAAAAGCAGAGAGCCCCGTTGGACAGCCTTGGTAATGCTGTTAACGCTGATGCGCCTCTTAAGCTGGCTCCAGAGAAGGTGCTCGTTACGAAATATGTCTATGATAATGATGAAGAAGCACAGGTTGAATTACCAAAGACCACACGAAGTAGAACAAGGAAGAGTCGATGAGGTTTTCACTTTTTATTACGTCCATCCAGGACTCCGATCTTTCTCCAACTAGTTGTATCATTTGCACTGTATTTTCTTATTCATTCCCTTCGTTTGTCCTCACTTCGTCATATCTGTCAGTGCTTGCATTTACACGGCAGTGATACAATGGAATAATCTTTACGCCAATTTTGTACGTCCTACAACTTCCCTCCAGATTTATGTTAACCTGTATACCTATTGTCCGACCATTCATTTCCCGCTCCTATAGGCGATGGTAGGCGAGGCCTGATTAACAGGGAGAACATAGACCTCCGCGAGGTTGACATGAGGGGGGCGTGACGCAGCCCACACGATTTCTTCCGCAATGTCCTCTGCCACAACTGCAATCGAGGATCATCAGCATGTATCTGTATACAGAAGGCGCGAGCATACGTGGCTGGAGGCCTTCATATACTTTGTCTGCAGCAGACTTATCGCCACGGAAACGGACAACAGAGAAGCCGGTCTCAACCATGCCTTCGGGAAGATCTAGGTCAGGAAGAGGCATACTTAAAGTTCTAGTTGAGCTTACCAGGCTGGATTTCCGTCACACGGATAGGAGTGTCGACAACCTCTCTCATTAACGAACCTGAGAAGGCGCGGACGGCATGCTTTGTTGCACAATAAATACTTGCACCAACATACGGCTCGCGGCCAGCGACAGAGCCAATGTTTATGACATGACCCGACTTGCGTTCCTTGAAATCTGGTCCCGAATGATAAACACAAACCGAAGGGTGATGTGGCAGGAGCAATATTTACACACCTTTGATGAGGAGCTGCGTCATCGCGATGAGACCGAAGACATTTGTCGTGAACATGGATTCATAGTCCTCGGGTTTGATGTCTCCCACTCTATCCAAACCCAGAACTAAACCAGCATTGTTCACTGCCAGTCGATTAAATTCAGTTATGGGTGCAGCGCGACATTCATAGAATACGTGCCCAAGACGTCGACATTTCGAAGATCCTGTGGAACCTTGTCCCATAGAGACGCGACCTGTGCCTTGTCTGACACGTCGAGCTGTACTCCAGCGACCCTCCCGCTACCTTGAACAGCTTTGACGGCATTGACGACCTTCTGCAATGCCTCTGCTCTTCTGGCTAGGAGAATCAGGTTTGAACCTGCCTATGATTCTAATTGTGAATAGCAACTGTTGGATGATAAAAGTGAAACTCACCTTAGCAAAAAGGAGAGCAGTTGCCTGTACACGAAAGCACATAGAATAAAAGCAAGTTTTAAATCAGATATGCATACAGCATAGCCAGCTCGACTCACGGCGCCGATCCCTCCACTAGCTCCAGTGATCAATATCGTCTTCCCCAACAAGCGCGACGTGTTGAAGACTGACATACTGCTCAGACAAATGCAGGTGTGAGTGAATATGAAAGAGTTGCAGTCTGTAGTCGGTCGTTATCTGTCTGCAGTGTGTGAACGACTGGCTAAATATCTAAGCATGTGTGTTCGGCAAAGGCAAACTTGAAGTCGGTCAGGACTCCATCGGCAGGGGTAGCCGCGGCACGGCTTGAACATTGTACACCCTTGGACAGCTCCATTGTGAATGTTTTTCTATCAGTTTCGCTGCTCTGTAATAATCTCAAAGATAAATGGGTACGCCTTTGAGCAGAGAGCTGAGCAGATTGGGCGACGGTGATCGTGGACAATCTGCATCATAAATGAGCCAACCACAGGAACTCAGTGACTTGCTTGAAAACCGACGGTGGAAGGCCCTGATAGCTTGGCTGGGATCTAAAGGGTTTGATTATGAGGGACTGTGTGTTGAACCGCAGACACGAGACGGTAAGTAAACATTTGCTCTGGGGCATGTTGTTTTGTTGAAGATATTAATGTTAATGGTATCCTAAGGAGCGGGACGAGGCCTCTTTGCTACCCGACCTCTTGAAGTAAGACTCTAGTCTCTGAGTTTCTTCGGAGAGTATCTTGATCAAGACGGGTCGATTATTTCTCTAGCCGTCTTCCGTGCCGTTCATTAGGATTCCTGCAGCAGCTCTCCTGAACTCGCGAACACTGAAAGTAATATATCCAGGAATTGCACTGGAAGGCTTCCGCAGACCCTCATCCTCTGGCGAGCTTGTCATCAACGGAACACAACTTCTATCGATATACCTATCTGTGAATCGGCCGGAAGGCGACGAAGAATCCGAAAATCCTCATTTTGGCCCGTATATTTCCACCTTTCCGAGAGATTTCAGCAGCCATCCCCTCAGCTGGATTGTGAAGCAAGAACTGGGAACAGCAGGTTACCATGAGCTCTTTTTACTTCAAGATCTTCCCCCAAGTGTGCTGTCTGAATTACAAGCCGTGGCGAAGCGTTTCTGGGATGACTGGAAGGTTGCGTTGCAGCGCAAGGTCAGTCTGAATATCTCAAGGTTTTCACATACAAATCAACTTACTCTCGCTTTCAGGATGTCTTTCAAAAAATAATGTGTACAGGAAAGCAGATTAAGATTCTGAATGTAGACGATTTTCTCTGGGGCTGGCTCACAGGTCAGCAACACCTAAGCCGTAAACATCATTGAATTTCAACTGACTTTTGTTGTAGTGAACACACGTTGTATATATTCTAAGATATTCACTGAAAATCTTCCATTGTCCAACCTGACTATGTGTCCGATAATAGACCTCGCAAATCATACAGTATCAACATTTTTACCTCAACTTATTCCCCAGGCAACCACAGATAATGTATGGGCGACCCCCGAGGATTGTCTCCTGAAGCCGTGCGACTTCACCTTCCTGACGCCTGCTCAGGCTGTGGACAACGGCAACGAATTATATCTTAAATACGGCGGCCATTGCAACAGAACGTTGTTTGTAGAGTATGGTTTTGTTGACGAACACAGTGATCATGCCGGGGGAGAAGTGGATGTGTCCGACTTGGTATGCGAACTCATCCTGCAGAAGACTGCAGGAAAGGAAATAAAAGGCCTGTTAGACACTGAGGGCTATTTGAGGTACTCGTCCTTTGATAGCATACCAATGTTCGACCGAAGCTGATCGTTAAATAAAGTGAATTGGATGTATACGCCTTTCCTGCGCCTGTACATCCATCATGGCGTCTTCTTTGTGCGCTGCGACTCGCCAATCTCAACTTTCCTGTCAAATTCGAGATGGCGGATGTCGACAACGTAATGCAGTCGTGGAGAAATGTGACGATGGGCATAGCTGATTTCATATCTGAGGATAATGAATTCGATGTGCGGAACGATCTAGGACAAATATGCGATATTCTCTTGACCCGATCAGCGGACGGAGTGCGGCGGCTGCAGGACGATGGAGAGAGCACTGCGGGGGGGTGCCCATGGTACGGATGGGCGAAGGCGAGTATCGTGAAGCTTTGGGAGGAGGAAGAGCACGTTGCTCGAGCACTCGTTCATGAACTAGGGAATGGATGTGTGTTCTGACTACCAGATTGCAGGGCATTATCTTGGAATTAATAGGACATTATATTATGTTGAGATTCAATAATACTAATACTATCTAAACGGTGAGTCGACGCGACGCGACGCGACGCGACTGCATGCGATTACCTGACCATCCGCGGCCGTCGGGTACTGATCATGTAGACCTTAAGCTTGGGAATCTTGAACACAAGTACTCTCTCTCGCAGGTGAGAATAGCTCCCCTACTCCCCAGCCTTTTCTCTTCTTCATGGGTCAAGTCTCCAGCTGGCTCCCCTCCCCGGCAGCGCCTAAGTTGTACACCACAGACTCGTCAGTCAGTCTGAATGTCACAAATCCCGACAACCGCGAGGGATCAGAATCCCTCTCGCTGTCCCAGTTCATACGGTCGCGCTGCCCCACATTACTTGAGCCTTTCCGTCCAGTGTGGTATCTGAACAAGTTAGAGATACAGACAGCGCACTCTCTCAACTCATGCAGTGGCTAATAACGTGTACAGTGGCCATCTCCAAACGGGTTATTGCGTCGTCGGCGACTTTTCCCAGATAGACAAGGTGGTATATGATCGGGGAGTATTTCAAGAGGGGTTTGCGTGTCTGTCGTTAAAATTAAATACGTATTCCCAGAACTCTGCTTCGCCTCAAGGACGGTGGTACTTTGTACGTGTATCATTGTAAGATCTCCAACCGCCCTCTAGACAATCTCTGCTTCTTTCAGAGGAGTGGATGCTACGCCCCCAGGTCATGACAGGGTTGTGCCAGACAATACGCCAATCATCGTTGTGCTGCACGGCCTAACCGGGGGTCAGTCCGAGTATCAATTTATTTACTCACCAGGAATGCTCATTGATAGACACAGGCTCGCATGAAGCCTACGTTAGGGCGATACTTGCCCAGGCAGTGAAGCCAAAGAAAGAGGGCGGGCTGGGTTATCGTGGAATTGTTGTCAATTTCCGAGGATGTAAGCTATGTTTCACATTCTCAATGCCCCTTCCTCGAAACTTACCCATGTTGTGCCCAGGTGCGGGGGTCCCACTCACGAGCGGACAGCTCTACTCTGCGGGACATACAGACGATTTGCGCCAAGCCCTCGTATATATCTCGCATCGCTATCCGAAGGCACCTCTAATTGGAGTGGGTTTCTCTTTGGGTGCAGGAGTGATTACCAGATACCTCGCCCAGGAAGGGGTCCGCAGCCGCTTACGCTCGGCATGCATCTTATCATGTGTTCGTAAACTCCTTTTGCCTTTGAGCGTATGCGTATGTATGCTCATTCTTGATCGCTACAGCCTTGGAACCTGCTTCTCAACAGTGAAAGGTTGGTGCACACAATCTTCTGCTCCACCATCTGACTTAGCTGTGACAATTTGCGAGAACAGAATGGAAGGGAGCTTCTTTCTCCGAAACGTTTACTCCAAGGCAATGGCTACCAACCTCGTAAATCTCATCAAGCGACACATTCCCGCCATTAACAAACTACCTGAGAATCGGATGACGCCTCTGATTCCCAAGCTATATGCGCTCAAGAACCCAACGCTAATCGAATTCGACAGCCTTGTGACGAGAACTATTGGAGGATCGTCACCCCCATTCCCACTCCCTTCCGCTCGTGCCTATTATGAATGGGCGTCGAGCGACCATTGTCTCAAGGACATCCGTGTACCATTACTGGCTCTGAACGCCGATGACGATCCAGTTGTGGGACATCTGCCCTTAGATATTGGCAACAATGGCTACGTCGCTCTTGTGGTCACCGCAGGTGGCGGCCACCTTGGGTGGTTCGAAGAAGGGATGGGGAAATTTTTTCGTAGGTGGATCACACGTCCAGTTTTGGAATGGCTACGAGCAGTCTGCGAGGACGTAAATATGGAGCCATCGCAAGCATCGCAAATAGTCGAAGACGGCGAGTGGTTAGTAGAAGTTGGTAGAGAGGAATTAGGCGTTAAGGTAATCGGCGATGTAGGCGAAATAGAAGGTATCGAAGGCGAAGGCGGTCTGTTTGCGGGATTGTAGAAACTTTGTTCCAGAGCAGCCTATCGGTGTTGAAACATGCTAGACAAACACATTTTTCAAGAAAATAATTAAGCAGTAGATACAGTGAGTACAAAGTAATGTATAAGATGCCGATAAAGATTACATGTAAGTAGCCAAACGATCTGGAAGTAGCGCTTCACTCCATGAAGTCAAATTCATAAACAGTTTGCAGAGTAAACTGGGTATTGAAGAATCCCTGACTTCGTTTGGGCTCTTTAGTCGCAACCGAAGCTTCGCTCCAGCCTGAAAGGGCAGGGCTAGGCGATCGCAAGAAGGCAGGAGCTATGTTTGCGGGTGGAAGAGGAACATTGTTTTTCCATTCGGTTATGCTGTTTTCCTTCTCTTCTGAGATGGCTGTCAACGTTGGCACGCTTTGCCAATCGGCATTTAAGAACGGTGGAGGGGTGTTCCCAGAGTCAGACTGAAGACAAATCTGGACTCCTGCAGAGCTCGAAATATCTGAGAGACCTATCGATGACGATAAATGCTGAACATCGAAGGAACAAAAACCACACGACGAACCTTTACTAAGTTGGCTCCATGCTGATTCTGAAGGCTCGTTATTTCCCAATGGTATTACGTTAAGATTTTGTTGCGAGGGAGGATGTGGAGACATGTCTGTATCATCGTTAATGGCCATTTGGAGGTCAACCATTTCGAGAACCTACATTAACATAGATATGGAATAAATAAGTGGTCTCCTCCTTAAGCTTTAGGCAACAAGACAAGATGGCAGCGACAAGAAGAACGAAGCGCAGGAAGAGCTGCATTTTTCCCGGACGTCGTACATGGTACAGGGTAATTCGCGAGGAGTATAGGAAAGCGCGACACCCACCGACGGTAAAACGAAGTGATCGGGGAGGAACATTGAAGATACAATCCAATAGGTGAGATACTCGAGAACCGTTGGGGTCCGAGAAACCGGTTGCTTCTCCTTTGAATTGGATTTTTGACCGCATTGGTCGTTAGTACACGCTTGCTTGATACGCGTTGTGAAGCCATACTGCCAACCTTTATTATATATGTCAGCAAAAAGACAATGCCTTTAAGGACAAAGACTCACTTTGCGATGAGAAACCGCCAAACACCCATTGATTATAGTTTGTCAACACAAACCGAGAACAGTCATTCTGTTTGCATATGTCATAAAGCTATATGACGAGAAGTGAATTATTAAGAAGCATGAAGAGGTTATGATGTCTCGTACCTTTCCCCAAACTTTATGAGCAGTGTTGAAACGCTTTTGCGAAGACCCTAGGCATTCATCGAAAGATGGAACTGTCCGCTCTGAGACAAATTGTTCGAAGTCGCGAGGCGACAGAATCCANGGGGGGTTGGTAAGCAATTATAAGCTTGACTGACTTCTCAGAGGAATCTGAGGCATAAATAGACTTCTCCCACATTATATACTGGAATAGTTTGTGATCTTCGTCTCGCATAGCGTCTGGGTAAGTAAAGCTATAATCTTCTACAACAGGTCGATATTCGGGAATCATCTGCAGAATGCGCAATATGGTTCGCAATACAATATTCTCGATCCATGAGACACCAAGCCTAAGGAGGGCGATCATAAGTATAGTCTAACCATTAAATAATTTAAATTACCCTACTCATCGATACGTCTGAGAGGACGAGTGCCGAGTGTTGAGACATTGTATCCATGGCAAGGAACACATGGCCTTTCTTCAGTATCAGGATCTACATCGTCAATGCCAGTAGGGGTAAATGGGATATGCTTTCTAATAACTACAACGCGATCAACGTGGAAAAATATGTGAAATAAGTGTCAACTAACAGTCGAGAGTGTAATTGTCGAAGTGACTATTCCTGATACGGTGCAACTGGCAAAGTCTCCGGTAACGTTCTGGTCGAATAGTGAGAAAATTTCGATGCGCTTTGTGTTTGTCGGGGGGAACAGGGGGTGTGGTTGGTGCTAGGCGAAGTTTCGGGAGAGTCGCCTGAGCTAGGTAGTGTTGTATATTGGAAGAGACGGCACTTCCTGAACCGAAGGATGAAGAGAACATTGAGGTGAGAGAGAAAGGCAGGGTGACAAGACGTGTGGGCTTATATCTATTATTTGCATTGTGGTCTTTGCCATGGCCTTCATAGAACAAAAACATAACAAAGTAACAGTTGTGTTGAACTTCGGGACAACAATACATCCCAATCGGGGTTAGCCGAGGGTTCCCGACCACAACGCTACCACAAAGTGGGAAGTGGTTGATTTTCAGGATTTGTACAGAGCTAACCACGATGTGCATATTATAGTCGCCTTAATTATTCTTCCTCCATAAAATCTCCCATCGTACAACATCCTGCCACCGAACAAAACACAAAACATAAGGATACCGTCTCGAGTGATCCAGCGTCAAACAGTTGTGAACACGCCAGCGTGTGGGGGAACAGCCATACCGCGGTACTCATAGTCGCGAAGTATCGTAGAGCAAGGAGCTCTCGTTTAATACCGACCAGCTAAAGCTGGATCGGTCTCTCGTGCAATGCAGTCAGCGCATTTAACCGGACTGATTCGTATCGGATTCTTCACGGGAAGTGACATCATTCGTATGCATTCTGTCGATTTGCATCCTGTTCGGAAGAAGAAATGGTCAACACACTCCGCCGAGTTGAGAGTAGCAATTACTTACCGTATGGATGCATATGCCTCCTACTAAACAAACAGTCGGGTCGCAGACAATCCTGTGTTCGCGTAGCCATCGAAATAAAATGTCCGCACGCTGTGTGGAAACGACCGTCGATACTCTGCCAGAATGGTGAGCATCGAATACGACGAGTGAGAAAAAGAAAGGATCACATTATGGCACATGTTAGGTACACTGAAGATTTAAGAGGATGAATGACTCGTCTGGACTCTCGAGGACGAATCCGTCTCTCTTTTTAAAGCCTACAGCGCGTGCTTCTGTGACTCGCTGGTCCCCACTTCAACACCTGTCTGTTGCTCGTGTGTCCACTGCGCGCTA
The DNA here is from genome assembly GCA_004802695.1 of Phellinidium pouzarii. Taxonomy (NCBI): domain Eukaryota; kingdom Fungi; phylum Basidiomycota; class Agaricomycetes; order Hymenochaetales; family Hymenochaetaceae; genus Phellinidium; species Phellinidium pouzarii. Next base: position 24,705 of record SGPK01000276.1, read on the forward strand.
TCCTCATTCACCTGGCTCTTAAGCTATTAAAGCTCCTCATCGGCTCTAGAAATCTGTGCAACACGGAGCCAGCCACGACTTCCGAAGACGGCCAGTCTAAGCATGCATCCAGACATGCTGCATCATCCTCAGCCGAGCCGTGCTACCCGCGACTACGAAAGCATAGTGTTTCAGTTCAGAGAACCAAGGAAATAACGTTTGTCCTACTACCATCATGGTTTGCTTTCTCACGCTTTCGCTTTGCTAGGGGTGATAGATAGGTATGACGAATTATTCCCATAATGTCGCCTCCAAGCTCAAAAAAGGTATAGGCGCGGAGAATCTCTGGTATCTAGGGACAGAACCAGAGATCGGATTGCCGTGTAATCGTGGTCAGCATTTTCCTCTTTCACCTTGCGTGAATGATGCTCATGTCTAGAATAGGTCGCATAGGTAAGTACTTTTTAGCGATGTTATCGGGCGTCTCCGAATCGATTGATCACTTGCCTGTTGCGAAAAGGGTTTTCACTCATCTGCCTATAACGTGCATGCAGCAAGGTGAAGGATGGTACATGTGTCCTTTTCCGAGCTTATCGACACGTGTTTGTAGTGCTGGTTTACATCTCTGGACTTCTTGGCCAGTGCATAGCATGCGATATGGCTACACGATCGTTAGTAAATGAGAAGAAATCACGACAGCTGTGATTGGTCCCTTTTTCCATTTACAGGAGAGAAGTCGGTAAAGCGCCGAAGATTCAATGATCTCTGACGATTGCTGCAGTTTGAATAAGCGCCAAACTCTGATTCTTGAACGTTCGCGATAATAGATGTGCTATGTGACATCGTAAATGACTTTGCGAAGGCTATTAATTCAGACCGGCATTTACAGTGTAAAGTGCGCGCTCACCGTCTCTACAATGAATACACTTGACAAATCTCATGAGGCGAGAAAAACACACAGTGAGTGTTGGAGTAAGGAAGCTTAATGAAGACGGATCAGACTGGGGTAAGGCAGCCTTATGGGAAGGAGGGTATGTGTGAAATTAATGGTCACCAAATTAGAATGAACTGTTCAATATGCTTATGGGTATTGAATCCTAGAGATCCGAAGACGTTGGCGTAGCTCAGGTGCAGTCTTGAGGTTCGACAAGCCATTTTGAACGCGTTTGTGGTTGCGCCATATAGTTGACAGACACAGTATGCCAAAGGCGATTACACCCAGAAATTCGATGTGAAGCAAATCGACTTCAAATAGAAGGTAACATGTAACAAGTCATACCAACTAAGCTCCACGTCTTCGAATCTGCTGCACCAGCACAACCTTCTTGCGGACCTACACAATAAAAAGGCATATGAATCACAGTTCTACGAGTCGAGGACTACGTTCAACTCACTTCATTCTTAAACCGCTTTCTCCAACGAACACTTGCCAACTTTCTCCGTAGTTCACCCTTCTGCTTATGCCGCCTGTTAGCATGCCAATCTTGCGATACGGCATTCTGTCTGAGGATTCGGTCGAGTATTTTGGCCGACCTCACAACATTCCCTTCTCTCACAGCGATACTACGACCTGTTGGTACAATTGCGATGTTACACAAACGAATGATTTCCAGATAAGATTTACAGACCAGTGTACGCATTAGCGGGCTTATCAACATGATTGGCCATAAAAATTTCCGAGAATGATTTCCACCGTTCGTCTGGCGTAATCCCCACTCTACTAGTTTTTGGAATCTGGGGCAAGCCTGAGGTAAAATTAGCCCATATCCGACTATCGCTCATCGACGAAGTGTGATTGAGTCGGGCGAGCGTGAGCCGCCCAAAGCCATCCAGGAATGAGGGCTGCAACCTTTGGCAGGCGCAACGTAGTAATGAGAACGACATACTAGCAGGGCAAGTCTTTTGGAAAAGTAGAAGATGGCTGGTAGGACTCGAGAGCGCACGTGCATGCATTCTCATAATTAATATCATTATTATTATTAAATATTAACGCTAAGTTCCTTGGCTACGTTTAGCTACAAGTTGCTGAACAGCACCATGTCAGATGAAGTTCTTGAGGAGGAGATGCAGGTAAAGGCCATCTTCCTGAAGCTATCTCTGCGAAATGGGCTCATACATGGCCTTCACAGGTGCTAGAGTCGATTTACCCGACAGAGCTTACAAGTCGGTGCATGCCTTTGGCTCTAATTTATGCTGTAATATTTCGGCTGAGATAAGTTAAATGCGAAGAAATATCCGAGAGAGAGGTTCACTTCGATATCGAGCCTGAGGAAGATGTGGAAGGAGGGCTAGAATGTACGTTCCCTGATTTCAGGCACTTGTATTCATACTTGGTTATCAACTTATATCTTGCATTTAGTGAAGTTGTTGTTTAAGGTCGTCTATCCGGAAGCATATCCAGACACATTACCAGAGCTCGCGATAGAGGCGTTAGAGGGATATCTGGAGACTACTGAAGCAGATTCGCTGATCGATCAGCTGAAAGCTGTGGTATGCATTCAGAGTCCTTATTTTTACTTTGATTCTGTTAAACTCAGTGGATATTCTATCCAGGGGGAAGAGAACTTAGGCATGGCCATGACATTTACGCTAGTTTCGCATTTAAGAGAACAGCTCATGTTACTCGTAAGATCTCGCATGGAACAAATTCAACGAGAAGAGTCAGAGAAGGAGCGTCTTGCATTAGAAGTCAGTCAGATCAATTGCAATGTTCACCGAAGATAAACTCAGCTCTGACCTTTATGCTTAGGCGGAAGAAACTCGAACCAAAGGAACACCAGTGACGATCCAGAGTTTCAAGGAATGGAAGGCCAGGTTTGACAGAGAGATAGCAAGGAAAAAGACACAGGAAGAGGATGAGCGATTAAAAGGCATGAGCCCGAAGGAACGCGAGGAGTACAAAAAGGTGCACACTCGTCTAAGCGGTCAGTTGCACGTACATACATGCTAGCATTCGAAGTAAACTTTGCTTCCAGGAAGACAATTGTTTGAGAAAAATCGCAATTTGGACGACGACGCAGCTCTGATTGAGGAGGGGACAGTAAGTGTCGATGTGAGCCAGTACGAGCGTATACACGATAGCGAAGAGGAGCAGGAATCTGAAAGGCTGGATTTCAGTGATAGCGATTGACGTGTATCTCATAGTTTGTACCGTGTAGTTGTGTGTTCTACTCTCTTCTTCAATTCACCAGTAAATTGCAGTTGTGTGGTTAATGTAGGTCATATTACATTGTCCATAGTTACAAGTTCATTCAAGATCTAGTCGTGCACGAGTCGATATACTCGGAGCGACATCTCCGGTTGCCTCGCCTCTCACAGGCTTCCAGCTAGAAGACGACTTCGCCGGTGAGCTTCCTCCATGAGTCGACTCGGGGGTCCTTTGGCTCGGATTCACACTTGCTTGACACTCAGATTTAGCGGTATTAAACGCGGAAGGAACATGAGAATTTGGAGCATATAACCGTGGACGCGATTCAGGCGTTGCAGGAGGCTGAATCTAGTTTCCGTGAACACAGTAGATCGCGCGTTAGGGATGATCCGTTAATACACTCACCGAGCACATAGATGATAAAAATGACATCAATCCTTGTGTATCTTGCGCGTTATAGAATTCAATGAGTATCGTCAGAGCTTCTTCAGATAACATCAATATGAGCGCTATAAAGTTAGCTAGAAACATACCAGCTAAATCTACCAGCTCAGTCTCATCAAATTGGCACTGGTCTATGGCAAAGCGAGACGCATCGGGAGAGGTAGGTTTATTTGACGGAGGGGTGGGCAGAGACGCTGAGGGAGAGGAGGAAGCTATACGCGCATCCAGCGAGGCCGAATGGTCACCGTCTACGAATCTTTGCGCAAGAATGAAGCACGCTGCCGCTATGATCCGCACGTCGAAGAGCAGGCAGAGTACCGTGCGGTATCTGGATTTACCGATTTAATTGTGACTAGGCGAGCATCAAATCGGTGACCGCCCTACTCACGAGTCGTGTGCTATGGACCAAGCGGCATCACATAGCGATTTTTCACTTTCATCTTGTATGTAGCGTTCAAGAAGGTCGACTAAAATCTCGTGAGGGCTATCCACAACAAAGTCGAAGCACAACGCTTCGAGTAGGACTTCCTCTGTGATCAGAATCGCGTCCTGACATGCCTGCACTTCCTACGATAATCTATGACTGAAATCCTTTTATTGAGAATGATGTATTTGGCTCACTTGGTCTGTGACATTTTCTGCGGAAGCTCCAGATATTTTGCTTTGACAAACTTTAGCTACGTCCCTCAGTTTCCGGCCGCATTCTTCGGTCTTCGTAGCCAAGAAAATGCATGCTGCGGCAACGTCCTTTCGACAGGAGTGTAAATATTATTTGCAGATGTTAGGTGGTTTGGACTGACTTGGCGGTGATAGTCCTCCATGCTAAAGCGCATGTAGAAGCGATGGAACCAGGTTGCAGCCGTGAACAGCGCCGTGGTTGGTCTGTGCAGTCTGAGCTTTAGTACTAAAGACAGTATGTTTCACTGACAGCTGCAGTGAGGCACCCAAGCGGAAGAGAAACTCGACGCCTCTCGCCCGATCGTATAACTCCTTGTCCAGGGGGATCGAAGATGTGCTCGCGGACGGAGTAGCCAGTAAAGCGGAGGTTGGAAATACCCACTGAGAGGAAGAAGACACTCCTATATCGAATTGGTGTGCCCCCATGTTGGCAGAAGCAGAAGACTAGATTGTACGCAGCAGCAGTGGCTGAAGAGCTGTAAAAACTGAGTCGCGTTGCTTATGTAATTCCAGCTTTCACCATTGACTCACTCGCGCATACACTTTTGTGGCATTGAAGCTACACCTTTCATCTGCTCCGTGGCTTAGTCGATATGAGCACCGCGACTCGACTCCAGACATCTCCTATTGAAACCATGCGAAGGCGCGAGCAGTTCGACATCTACAGCGCATACCGTCGAATACTAGGGAATGAAAAGGTACGTCCGCACCTATTTCTGAAAAGTTGTTTCTTAATTAATTAATGCTAGATTTCCACACCCTTGGCAGCCATTCTTGCGTTAACAGAGCTCATAGAGAAGTCTAATGGTCAATGGTACCTCTATCTTAGGTGTCTGTGGCGAGACTGAAATATGTACAGCTGGGACTATGTTTGAGCTCGTCCAAGCTCTGAAGGAAGGCGCTGAGGTTCTACGAAAATGGTTCACGAATTCGATCAGCGTAAATGCGGGCTGTGAGCTCTTCATCGCATTCGTGACCCTCTTTCCTCACGAATCTGCCGTGAGTTGCCTGGATATATGCATTGCTTGAGGGTTACTGAGCATCCCTGATGCACAGGATTTCAAGGATCTGAAAATCGAGCTCGCTGAACAAGGCAGGCAATATGTGAATGAAGCTATGTCATACAGAGAAAAGATCGCGAAGCTAGCACTAGGATTTATCAAGGATGGCTCAGTGGTTAGTGCCTTCTTTGATATTTGGAATTGTCTGTGACCTTTTTGGCTAACCAAGGACAGATCCTGACCCACTCATACTCGCGTGTAGTCATGCAAGCCCTACTTCTCGCACACAAACAGAAGCGAATATCCGTTTATGTTACAGAGGCTAGACCACGCGGCTCCGGGTATGCTTCCTTCTTTCCTTACTGCCTGTCCAAGTTCATTTTTTCTGCTCAGCATTAGAACCCACGACGAACTGACCGCTGCCGGAATTCCATGTACAGTCGTATTAGATTCAGCAGTTGCGTACGTGATGGACAAGGTAGATCTTGTTCTTGTCGGGTCGGAGGCAGTCGTAGAAAGTGGTGGATTAATAAACGCCGTTGGGAGCAATCAGATGGCGATTATTGCAAAAGCCGCAAATACGCCTGTGTATGCCATGGCAGAAAGGTATGCCAGTGCATTGAATATATAGTACCTGCCTTTAAAACTTAACTACTGTGCACACGCAGCTATAAATTCCACCGCCTTTTTCCGCTTTCACAATACGACTTGCCCACACATACTCCCGATATCCATTCCTTTCCTCGTCTACGTACACGGCCGACGGACAGCACGAACGTGCGCCCGTCAGTCTTGCAAAGTCAGGTCGATTTGTCGTCCAAGCAAAGACTCCCGTCATCGACTTCTGCACACACCGTCTCGTCATCCGAGTATGCGATGTCGCCAGAGCAAATACGCTTGAATCCAGAAGTTGATTATACGAGGTACGCCGCCCATTTATTGGATATTCTATTCTGAACTGGATGTAAAACTCTCTAGACCTGATTTGATTTCGCTGGTATTCTCTGACGTCGGCATCCTAACACCCGAAGGTGTCAGTCAGTATCTGGTGGGAATGTTTGCGGGATAGCCGTTTCTTGTATATTTATCACGCAATGCGTGGCCCAATTTGAGTGAGCTGAAGACCAAGTCCCTAAGACATATGAATTTCGGCTTCTTCCCAGCGATCTGGACAATTTTGCACGTCCACTGAAGCGAACGAAGGTCCCCGTTTGCTTATTTCTTTCGATCTGACGTCTGAATGTGGCTGGGCTCGGCAATCTGGAGAGCAATAAACTGGGCCAATGAACCCTTTTCGCATAGATAAACACAGAATTCTCTGTCGAAGTAGTTGCGGGCGATGCGATTGCGATTGCATTTTGACCGTCTACACAGATGAAACAGAAAAATAAAATTGCGTGTTGCAGTTGTTGCAGTAGTGCGCCCGCAGCGGCA
>SGPK01000277.1:0-31363 GCA_004802695.1 Phellinidium pouzarii
GATAGTTCGAAGGTGGAGCTTGAGAAGCTGGCTAAAGAGATATACAAGAAGTGGGAGGTGCAATGGTCAGCTCTGCCTGACGTGGAATGGAAGTTAGCTGAGAAGATGCTTCGGAATGCCCTCGATGTCTCCAGTGGTCACGATAAGCCGATTATGGCGAACTTGTAAACGATAGTGAATTTCTATGAAGAAGTGAACGAAATATGGCCAGACTAGAATATACTGGTTATTGCCATCCACGTGTCGTGGGCATTCGGACGCACAGATATCACAGACTCGGATTTACATTATGTACATCAAGATCTCGTCGTGGGACTCAAGCTCACCTTTCATACCTGGACTTCAAAGCGCTGAAAGAACGTATTCATCACTCTACTACCTTGCCCATCTGCGCCTCAAGAATCACACTCAAGTACCAACTACTGCACTTTGCTGGTACTTTCTTGACTTTCTTTTTGGGAAGAAATGCAAAATGGCGCTCCCGTATTTCCTCACGTTCGATGCGGATGCCGCTGCTTCGTGTTATTATCTCACTAGCGTGGAATTAAGCTGATACTTGAAAGAAATTTGAGATGTGAACAATGTTGGAGACTAGTATTAAGTACTAATTTCCTTCCAGCGTTCGTGACGTTGGATTTCCGACTCGATCTGCTGCGGTGGGCAATCATGATTATTTAAGGGCTTGCTGATTCAGTTTGCACTTCTGTACATGTATATAAGGCAGGCACCGCAACTATGAAGATGGTCAATTTGCTCATGAGTACCCTCGACGTGTCTACAGAACATGGTATGTCTCTCATGCGCGAAACATGCCAACAATCCTGTAGGACGCGGATGCTCGAGTCCTTTGCTAAAGTCGTCGAAATACCAGAACTGTTGTCTCTCATCTTCGTACACTGTTTACCCACAAGTAAATTTGCAACACCAGATCCAAAGAAGGCACCATTGATACTCTCACATGTATGCAAACACTGGCGCAATGTCGCTTTGAACACTCCATGCTTATGGACAACCTTGCGCATGTTTAGCCATGGATGCTCAGAGGAGACCGCAAATCTCCAAATTCAAGTCCTGAATCATTGGATACGCTTTTCTGGAAGATGCCATTTATCATTCAAACTGGCATACGTTTACGTTGGGACAGGCGATGTTTCTGTGGATCCCATCCTTCAGACAATTCTAAATCATGCCGATCGCTGTCGCCACATCGACATCAAGGTACCTCCGCAATGCGATTATCCGTTCTTGAAGTGGCTTGAAAAAGGGTCTCATGTTCTAGAATTTCTTCGTATCTCGTCATCAGATTACGCTTACGAGGACATATCGGTTACGATGGACCTCTCCAAATTCCCCAATCTAAGAAGTTTTTTTGTAAAATGTACACGCCTTCAACTCACGTGGATTGACGTTCCAACATGCCTTCAAACATTTAGCCTAAAATGCAACAAGTTTAGCCTAAAAAGCTGCAATAGCATTGCTAAGACATTAAAGAAATTTCATCTATTATTGATCGAAACGGAAAACCAAAACATTTTCGAAGTCATGGCGAAGTGTTTTCCGGAACTCGAAAGCCTCGAATACTACATGGTCATGCCGAGCTTTGTGCCTCGGGGACGCATTGAATTTCCACATCTTCGCCGACTCGTGCTTAGTTCGGAGGGCCTAGAGTCAAGTAGTCTATACAACTCTCTCTACCTTCCTTCTCTATCATCTTTAGACGTCTATCTAAAATTCGCATACGACACCAATTGGCCTCACTTGGCCGCCCTACTCCGTGATTCATCTCCACCACTCAAAAAACTGACAATTAACGTGGAGGGCCTTAACGAACAGTCTGTGATCGATATTCTTCGGATCGTGCCGAATCTGACGAGTTTAGTTATTTACTATGCGCATATGAGCGGAGATACGCTTGTCGCACTCACTTTACCATCTGTGGGAGATGGCAACACTGGATATCGACCTATCACAGAAATTGAGCCTCTATGCCCTCATCTCGAAGCATTGTCACTCATCCCAAACCCAGCAGATCCCAAGTTCTCAAAAAATTTGGCTTTGAATATGATAGCATCGCGACGTTGCAGACCCAGCGATGACAGTGGCCCGGAGCCTCGGCGGCCTTGGTCTATTCTGAAATACTGCAGAATTGAAGTAGATGATAGCGATTCTCTACGAAGCCACCCAGATATAATGAAGTATATAGAAGATGGACTTGTGTTAGAGGAAGATATAGACTAGTGAAAGTGTTGAATTCTGAGCTTTTTACCCATTTTAGGATGTGTGGTAGTGAGAGTTCCTTATTTATTGGTTTGCCGACAGAATTCGATCGGACTCGACCACCGCAATTACTCTGTGCTTTCGTCCATTTCCTGTCTCCTGTCTTCGCCTTATCCTTGTGCATGAAACGATCTCCGAGTTCTGCTTTACTACAGCTAGACAGATATATATAAGATTCGTTAATCGTCTTTTCTATTTGCCGGATAATGTTCCAGTGCTGAACCTTGTGTACTTCTGCGCTTCGCAAAGAGTATTTAAATTGAAATCTAGGTTTAAAACTGTCTGTATAGTGGGTACTACCGCTGGGTAGTAAAAATGCATGTTTCTTCAGGATCAGGTTTCCAAATGAGCGATTAGCAGACGGCAAAATTGCACCCTGTACTCACTCCGCATGCGTCTATCCCATGCAGGCCACTCATCGTATCAACCCGGCCATTTCGTATGATTTTCATAATTGACACTTTGCGAATCACGGTTGTGATGGTGTTATGTTTTAGTGGCGGCGGATTAGGATGCCTTGCTTTGGCAATAGTCTTGAACAAGTACTGCAAAGACGTCCATATCGACCTCTATGAATCCGCATCGCAACTCATTGAGATAGGATCAGGCGTATCAGTATAGAAGAGGGCCTAGTTCATCACGCAGTCTCTCGGTCACGACACTTCACTTGGGAACACAGATGGGTCCACTCACTGCCGGCCATCTCATTATCTGAAGAGGTATATATAATGCGAAAGTGGTTTGTATATTATGGATAATGAACACGTTCCATGAACTTGACCCGAGCATGAGAATATCCGTGTGATATGATGCGAAGGTAAGTATTAGCAGCGAAGTCGGCGATTGAAGTCAGTACTATTAGCAGAAATATGCATTGTGGGTTCAATCCCCGATCATAATTACTTAGAACAAAAGATGCTGAAACATCGCAGGTTGGGTGTTCAATGTCCTCAGTATCACAAGTGAATTTTGTGCAGAAACACTGTACACCCAAGCAGTACGTCAAAGTCTAGATACGGAACTAATACTAATCAGCAAGATATTGAAATAAATCCTAGACTCAGACCCTCTTGCAAGATACTTTGCATGAATTGCCACCAGTCACCAACAAGAGAAGTTGAAGGCCGAAAAGCAGAGGAGCAGTCTGTTGCCAACACATATGTTCAGAAAGGTATTCCCTTGCATCTTTTACTATTTCACTTCAGGCACTCCCCTAAGGAGGGCCTATTAGGCCCAACTCTACATATGGTAGCTGGGGCCTAAGGGCCCCTCCACCTGGGCTGGTCTACCCAGCCTGGGAGCACCCATGGTGGTGGGTGTGCCCAGGTCAGTCACCCTGTCATGGGGTGGCAGGGGTCTCTGAGGTGGGAATTCCCAGGTTTTTTGGGCCTATCTTTTAGAATAAAAGTACCTTTCTTAAAGTAATTAATGCCTCTGAAAGCCAAAATGCTGTGAGATATAAGGCTTCAGTCCTTTCTAACAGTAGCAGCCTTATTCCACACATCTGTAGTTCTTAAGCAGACAAGTTGTGAAAGTAGCAAAAGCTGTCGATTATGGGCCAGAGGCCCCAGTCTTATATACTGTACAGAATGTATAGCATACCATAGACAGTAAGTGAGCATATGATGCATATAATCATGTGAGTAAACAAGTGAAGTCATAGTGTAAACATATGTGGGAAAGTAATATCTTAATAGTAGTATACTAATATGATGAATATGGCTCAATTCTGATGCACCTTGGAACCCCTCTGGGGCAGAATCCACTAGGATTTGTGTCATCATTCCTACTGTAAGGTATTGAAATATCAGTAGACCTGAACCATCATAGTCACACATACTTCAAGCCTTTACTATTATCCTCAGTGAAAGTGAAACAAAACAGAAATGAAAGTATACTACCTACATCCCTGGGAATCATATAGATCTGTAGCTTTGATACTTTTTTCACTTAATCAGATCCAAATTTCAACTCATGATACAAACATAAAGTTATTCATCCATGCTGATGTACTAATAGTATTAGAAAGAGACTTAATTGAGGGTCCATACTGCTTAGATACTTCCATCCACATGGGTGCTCCCACCTGGGTACTCCACCTACCTGGATGAGTGTTAGAACCCACTTGTCAATCATGCTGATCCTTTTTTGATTGTCTTTCCTTTTTTATCCTAATGCCGATCCATTTCTCCTTTTGTAATGATCTAAATTCTTCCCCATCCCCTATTATTAATAATGACTTACAAGGACACATGATTGTCCCCTTATAGTAGTAACTTCACACAAACCCATAATAAATAGCTGAGCTGAACACCTGTTGTTCCCTGTTGTTCTCTTCTATTTACCTTTGTGTGTCACCTTAGGTACTATTGTATTTTGCTACTTGTTTGATCAATCTACTTGCCTTTGTGTTTGTTATGATATACATGTACAGTAGAACCTCTCTATAAGCATTACTGTATATAAGCATTACCTGTACATAAGCATTGGTTTTGGCATCCACCAGGCTGTTAGATACAAAATTAAGGGTCCTATAAGCATAATTCACAATAAGCATAACACATTGAGGCTGGTGAAAAATTTTATTGCAATTATGCTTATTGACAGGTAATCTTAAAAGGTTTAGTAAGCATATTAGTCTGCTTTTGGTAAGTAGCCACAGTGTTACTTTGAGCCACAATCCAAACTTTAGCCACAAAACACACTAATAAACAAACCTGTGGCCCCTTTAAATACAAAATATATATGAACTGAATATCCAACTGGCATTACAGGCATGTCTCAAGAGCTTGGCTGTGCACAGAACCTGGACAGCTCCCTAAATGTTAGGACTGCACTATTTGCTGTGGTAATAGTGTAGAATGAGTGATAGATGATAGAGTAAACCTGACTAGCTTGGTAGTTTAGAGGGGTTCACTCTTAAGTGTATTAGTTATAGTGATGATAGTTAATTGAATTAAACTGAGGTTCTAGGAGTGCTACCTTGCCCTCCTTTTATACTGTACAGAGGTGACTGTCACCTGCTCTGCTGCACAGTGTGTCTTTACTACTAATGGCTATCTAGACTGTGGTTACTGTGTGTTGCTGCGCTTTGGTTGCTGCGCACTACAGGTTTCTTCCTATTGTGGTTATCTGTTAGAAGTCATTTGTCGATCATGCCGATCTTTTTGATTTTCTCTCCTTTTTAGTCTTATCACTGATCCATTTTCCTTTTTTGTATTGATCTCCATTCCTCCCCACTCCCCATCATTAATAATGACTCACATGGACACATGATCATCCCCATATGGTAGTACCTTCCCATGTCTGATTGCACTATAAGTAGCTGAGCCGGACATCTGTCATTCCCTGTTCTTCTCTTCTACTTACCTTCATGTTGTCTTAGGTACTATTGTATTTGTTACTTATTGATCAATCTACTTACCTTCATGTCATCTTAGTGTTAAGCGCGTCTTTAGCATAGTATCTCTGAGCCTCCTCTCAGTTGCTAGATCCTCTTGACCACTAGTCAGCACCTGTTTGACCATAAGGAGGCCCACCTGAGTTATTCCCAGCCACTGCCTAACATTATCCTGGTATCATGTGTCCAGAGGCAACTGCGACTGTCACCTGCTCTGCTGCACAGTGTGTCTTTACTGCTAATGGCTGTTTGGTTGCTGTGCACTTACTGTGCTTTACTGCTGCAGCTGCTGCACACTATAGGTCTCTTCCTTCTTTGGTCAACCTTCCTTATGTCCTAGTCATCCTGCCTCTGTTATGATTTAGATGTTTTTTCATTTAATTTCATTCTTATGGAACTCTTACATAATCATTATATAATCATTATATAATCAAAGGATTAGTCATTGCTTAGGTGGTTATTAGTCAGCAGTGTGCATTATGTAATCATTACTACACAGAAGGTTCTAGAAGGGATCACACCATATTGCATCATTATTGTTATGATATAAACATTTTTTCATTTTAATTTCGCTTTCATGGCACTCTTACATAATCATTACATAATCATTACATAATAAGGGATTAGTCATTGCTTAGGTAATCATTAGTCAGTATGGCCATTAGGTAAGCATTAGGTAATCATTACTAAGCAGAAGGTTCTAGAAGGGATTACATCATCATTCCTCATCGCTCCAGTTAGTAGGATAGCTATAGATTAGACCACCCCTAAAGTAGCACTGCTTGGTCTGTGCACCAAGAATGTTTGTGTATAAATACCTGGCAATACAGACCTAGAGACCTCAGTTGAGTTCTCAGGATATCCACTACTCACTGTGTGATTACTCCTAAGTCATCTTGACCTCCCTTCTGTTGTCTTTTGCTTGTTAGAACCTGTGCGCTTTTATAGTGTGTAGTGTTGCCCTAACAAGGAATAGATCATTTTCAAGGAGTCTCCTGAGAACCTCTTCCACCACTTCGTCATTTTCCTCCATTGTTTCAGTGAAGATAAGAATGTCATTGATGTAGATAATAACTACTCCCTTGGTGATAAGGTCATAGAAAATATCATTCATCATATTTTGGAAGGTGCTGGGAGCATTACATAACCCAAAGGTCATAACTAATGGTTCAAATGACCCATGGTTAGTTGCAAAAGCAGCTTTTTCTTCGTCTCCTTCCTTGATTTGGACATTGTTGTATCCCCATCGGAGGTCCAGCTTGGAGAAGTACTTAGCCCCCCTGACCTTGTCAATGATTTCAGATATGAGCGGTAATGGATATGCATTCTTTATTGTGCCAGAATTCAAATATCGATTATCAGTAACCATCCACTTGCTCTTATCCTTCTTATCAACAAAGAATACAGGTGATGTCATGGGTGACTTAGATGGTCTGATATACCCTTTTCAAAGGTTCTCTTCTAGCCATGCATCTAATTCCTGTTGTTCATCTGGTGATAAGTTGTATATCTTTGCTCACTTTTGGACAAAATCAGGTTTGAGTTTTATCTCATGGTCCCATGGTTTCTGAGCTGGTAAGCGCTCTGATGCTTCCTTCTCAAAAACTTTTCGATATTTATGGAATTTCTTTGGTATGCAATCCAATCCATTTTTCTCCACTCCCCGTACTTCTCTTTCTCTGAATTTCCAATCATATTCTTCATCATAAACTTCATCTGATGAGTCCACTAGATCAGGCATGTCCTCATCTTCACTTTCTTTCTCACCCCATAACCATCCTTCTCTTCTTTCATATGCTTCTTCCTTGTCTGGTCTACATTCATCTCCCCAAATCCCTGGTACCAGGTCTGACAATCCCTTCACGTTTCTCCATTCCTCCTCAAACCTGATATCATGGCAAGATATTGGACAGCATGTAAGACTAATTTCCCCAGTTACCCAATCAATTTCAGGGTTGTGTTTCTTCAACCAGTTATGTCCAAGGATAAGAACTGTTTTTCCCAGGTTGCATACTTCAAATGTCACTAGTTCCCTGTGCTCCTTGTATTCTACAACTAGGTCAACTTCTTCCTCAATGCTTCCTCCCATGTTCCTTGTTCCATCTACATTAAAAACTGGAATAGTGTAGCCCAAACTCCGAGTTTTCAACCGGTTTTGCTTTACAAACTCCTTATCAATGAATAGTCCTGTGGCTCCACTATCAACTAATGCTTCTACTTCTAGCCTTTCATGTGTGTCTGGTTTTTGTAGAGTGGTGTGAATGACAATCGAGTTTGGGTTTTGCATGGAGAAAATGAATTTTTTCCCTAATTCTGTTTTCTTTGGTGAAGGAGGAATTAAGCATGTCTTTTTACCAATGCCAAGCTTCCTATCAAAGGAAGGCCCCTCATTTAATTTATTGAAAACAGAACTGTTACATTGAGCCGTAAGTATGGGAAACTTTACTCTGACTCTTGGGGAAAATCCTTCGCCTCCTCCTGCTTCCTCTTTACTTCCTCCTCATCTTTCTTTCATGCACTTTCCTCCTCAAAATATTCCCTCATCTGATCATACATCATGGCTCGTATATCCAAGCGTGATCAGCACTGCGTGGCATAATGTCCCTCCTTTCCACATTTGAAGCATTTGACTGGTGGACGGTGTCTGGTTTGATCTACATCCATCACATTTGGATCTTTGGCTTGCCCTGTTCCTTGTCCAGCTCTGTTGTAGTGTGATGCATTCCAGGTTTTCCCTTGGTCCTGCTGCCCAGTCTTTGCACCTCCTCTTGCTCCTGTTGTCACTTTCCTCACTTCACCATCCACTTGCTTCTGTGCTCCAAACTCTCTCCACTGTCTGTCCAATTGCATTGCCCATTGGTACCAGCCCTTGTCCCCAGTTGCTTGGTTCCGCTGGAGCATGTCAGGCATGTTCGGTAGTGAGTACAGCTTTTCAAGTAAGCGACGATTAAGCTTCTTCTTGTAGAGTTCTATAAGTGCCGCATCATTATAGTGGGTCCGCGGAGCAAGAGCTTGGAACTTTACGGTGAATTTGTCACAGGTATCTGTGCCTTGCTGCAATGCCTCCATTTTGGCTATTGCCATCGCTACTGGGTTTGGGTTGCCAAACTGCTCCTGAAACTCATTCTTGAATGCCTCCTATGATGCATAGGGGAAGGTTGGGGGAGTCTGCCCTGCTGCAACTGAACATGCTTCCAACACATTGTTTTTCCAGTTCTGCACTGTCCCTCCTCCCATGTATGACAGTGTGAAATAAACGACCTCCTCATGGCTAGGGAACTCTGCCGCATGTGTGTTGACGTAAAGCTGCACTTCCTGAATGAAATCTTCTGCCTTATCCATTGCCCCATCATAGACATTTGGGACCACTACCTTGGGTGCCCGAGCAGGTCGTGCTGGTGCCTGCGCCAGCCCTTGCTGCACCACCTGTGTCAGGGTCTGCAACTGGGTTGTCATGTTTGCCACCAGCTGCAGTAAGGCGTTTACATCAACTGGGGTCTGTCGTGCATGAATTGACCCTGCTGTACCCGACGGTCCACCAGATCCTCCTGGGTTACTCCCTGGGTTATTTCCTCCAGGTTGACTAAATGACATCTGGAAAACAAACTACTACTTGTAACCTAACTATTTAGCTAACTAGCTATTCAACTGACTACGGCACCGCCAGGCAATGACTGAGAGCAACTGAACCGTGGAGCTATAAGGCACAGCCTCTAGTACTCGCAACTACCGGCCTGACGCTTTGTAATACATCACGTGACTTTGGATACTGCAGTCACCAGAAGATCACCACGATCAAAGGGTGCAATTTAATAAAGAACAGATATGAAACTGCCACGTAGCAAGAGACCCACGGTCCCTCTGATTTCTACGTGTGTGGGAAGATGGGGGGTTTCCAACAAAGCTGATCACTAACCAAGGAGCTAGCACCAGTAAGGACGCCAAGGAAGCCGGTGCTTCGCTTTATAGGATCAATGTGATGAAGTGTTGGGTGACAAATAAGAGCTGATGTGTCAGAGATAAGAGTGCGAACGTAAGGAGTATCCTCGAGGACATAGACCGGCACGTTGTGTATGACGAGTACGCGCAGCCAGAGTAGCAACTTAGAGAGAGCGAACACTGATGATAGAGCGGTGAAGGGAAAGTTTAGAAAGTGTGCAAGAAGAGTTGAGTTCTATTGTTAGGGCAACACTACACACTATAAAAGCGCACAGGTTCTAACAAGCAAAAGACAACAGAAGGGAGGTCAAGATGACTTAGGAGTAATCACACAGTGAGTAGTGGATATCCTGAGAACTCAACTGAGGTCTCTAGGTCTGTATTGCCAGGTATTTATACACAAACATTCTTGGCGCACAGACCAAGCAGTGCTACTTTAGGGGTGGTCTAATCTATAGCTATCCTACTAACTGGAGCGATGAGGAATGATGATGTAATCCCTTCTAGAACCTTCTGCTTAGTAATGATTACCTAATGATTACCTAATGCCCCTACTGACTAATGACTACCTAAGCAATGACTAATCCTCTTATTATATAATGATTATGTAAGAGTGTTATGAAAGCGAAATTAAAATGAAAAAATGTCTATATCATAACATTGGCAATCTTGGGCTACTGACTCGAGGTGTGCTGTTTTCTTCCTTTTTGTCCATGTTTATTTTTGGCATTTCTGGTAGCACCTTGGCTACTACTGGTGGGGGTGTTCTTGCTTTTGGTGGAGGCATCTTTGGTTTTACTGGTGGGGTTTTACTTCTTGGTGGAGGTGCTCTTGTTGGAGGCATCTTTGGTTTTGGTGCCCTGGCTACTGTTTTAGGCTTTATCCATATTTTGTCTTCACTATCTTCCTCACTGTCTGAGGCTACTTCATTGGTGCTGGGTAGCAGTTTGCTGAAGCGATTGGTTGTGTTTAGCTTTAGGGTTGGCTTTGGCCTTGCTTCCTTCTTCCTCTTGACCTGTATTGGTCATATTATGTCTATATCCCCTCCTTCCATTTTCATGAGTTTGGTTGGTGGCTGTCCTGTATGCCTTCTAGCTCATATGGTTCAGTTTGCCCAGTCGATTTCTGGATTATATTGTTTAAGCCAGTTATCTCCTAATATGATTGAATTGCTGGCCATATTTAGTACTGCCATCGTCATCATGCCTTGGGTTACTCTGGTGTTTACATATGCTCATAGGCTGTGGGTCCACTTGCCCTGTTTATTTATGGTGCCATCCGCATTCCTAATTGTTCATGGCTCCCGTAGTCAATAGGTTTTGAAGCCATATCTCTTTACAAATCCTGGATAAATTGTGGTTACTGTTGACCCTGAATCAATTAATGCAGGTATGGTTGCTTCCCTTTGTCCTTGCAAGATTTTTGTCTTTATCCTAGGGTGATATGGTTTTTCTTTTCCCACCCTTGTCCATTGGCCTCCTGTTTGCCACTTATCCACACCAATGTTTTCCTTTGTGGATCAGCTCTTAAAAATCCTTGGTGGGATTCTCTCCTTCCTCCTCTTCTTCTTCTTCATATTCCAGCTGCTCTGGGTCTTTGTCTTCTTCTTGTGTTTGCATTTTCCCTCCTTGCTTTTTGAAGGGTCTCTTTGGTTTTCTGCAATCATTGGCAAAATGTCCTGCTTGGTTGCAATTATAACATTTCTGTTGCTGCATTCCTCTTCCTTTCCCCTTTCCTCTGAAGCTCGTTTGCTTCCATACATCATCAATATCCATTGCATCTGGATCTCTTGTTGGATGGGTTGCTTGGGTTTTCGGATAGATGGGATTACTATGATTGGCATAGAATCCTCTGTTTGCTTCTATTGTTAATGCCACTTCCTTCCACTTTTCTAAATCCCATGACTCTATTGCTGGATTGTTGGATAACTGTTCCATTGTTTGGGGGNTTGAGTCCTGTTTTGTATATGTATAATAATATCTCTTGGGTATAGGATGGCGGTAGGTATAGTTGCAACCTTTCAAATGTGTCATTGTAGTCCCGTACTGCTGTTCTTCCTTGTTTTAAGTTGTGTATGTCTTGTTCTGCTTCCTTCTGTAGGTTGAAGTACTTTCCATGTCTGGCTCAAAGCCATGATATGAAATCATCGAAGCCCTTCCATATTGCTGTTGCTGGTTGTCATGGTGCTGGTGCTGGACCTATTAATTTCATTCCTGCTGTCATGCTTTGGATCTTTGGTCCTGCCCATGCTGCTGTGTCTCCTTTGAAGCTTTGTAGTATATATGACACCTTTTCTTTGTCATTGGTTATGTTTCCTGAGATGAATTGTAGTTTTGCTTGGGATAGGAATGATTCCAAGTCCGCTCCTTTCCTTCCATCGAACTTCAATAGTTTAACAATTGGTTGAGACATCTATTTAATTGTTTGGATTGTGTTTGTATTTTGATTTAAGTTGGTGTGTGGGTGATGAATAGTGATATCCCTATAGACCAGTGCTATGTACCAAATGTCACAATGGTAGATAGATTTGTAATAGGTTTATAGTTTAATTCAGATGTTAGGACTGCACTATTTGCTGTGGTAATAGTGTAGAATGAGTGATAGATGATAGAGTTAACCTGACTAGCTTGGTAGTTTAGAGGGGTTTACTCTTAAGTGTATTAGTTATAGTGATGATAGTTAATTGAATTAAACTGAGGTTCTAGGAGTGCTACCTTGCCCTCTTTTTATACTGTACAGAGGCGACTGTCACCTGCTCTTCTGCACAGTGTGTCTTTACTACTAACAGCTATCTAGACTGTGGTTACTGTGCATTGCTGCGCCTTGGTTGCTGCACACGACTGTGCTTTGTCCTTATGACTTGTGGGCCTCTTCCTAGTGGTCATCCCTTGCTGTGCATGACTGTGCTTTACTGCTGCAGCTGCTGCGCACTATAGGTCTCTTCCTTCTTTGGTCAACCTTTCTTATGTCCTAATCATCCTGCCTCCTTCTGTACTTCTATTACCTCTTTAGGGAATAATGCTTTGCTAGAACCTTCCTGTCTGCTCCTGGCTATTCCCTCTATGTCTGCATATGGCTTCCTGTGGAGTGCCTGTGGGGTTCTGCCTTGTTTGAATGTATTTCCTTTCTAATAATGGCAATGTGGCCAAGCACCATGATTGTCATTTCCATGTTTGGTTTGTGGCTTGATTACTGCATTAGTTCTAGTCCTAATTAGGTCAGAACTGATTAAGTGACATTAGAGTCCTGATGATCATTAGGTAGATCCAATGATGGCTTCTATAGGTCTGGGGATGGCTTCTGTACTAACCATATATGGCATATAGTTGGGTTGTGTGGATATTTGTCTGTAATCCACAAATGGTCCTCTAGGCCTTGTGCTTCTGTGGCTGGCCCATAGTGTGATGGCGAGGTTGTCTATTTCCTGTGTGACCTTCCCATTGCTGGTTGTATATCCTGCTCCTCCATATTGTGTGAAGGCTATCATTGTTCGGGCACGAATACTTGTGTTGTGAATCCTGATCATCTCATGACTGTTAACCCTGTAGGGTATATAGACTTCTGCATAGCACTGGGTGCATTGTTGTTCTGTGTGTGGTGTATTATTGAGGGTCATCCTTATGGATACGAAGTTGAGGTAGTCCTTCACATCATAGATGAATGTCTTGATTGAGTGTTCATAGGCTATTAGATGTGGTTTGTTTGGTACTCTGAATACCTTGTGTTCCATCTTCATTTCCATGTTGGTGAATACTGCTACTGCTGATGTTTCTGCTACCAGTAGTCGGTACACGTCCCATCCCATATTATATATGCACTTGCATCAGTCACACAGTATGTCTTCACAGATCATAGGGACTATGTGCTGTTGCTCCCTTTCATGTCTCTGCACAATCTCTTGTGGATTGTAATCGCTGTCGAACTGTCTCTCGGTCATTTCCATTATTGGTTTCTTTGTTACTATGTGCTTGCTTTCTTAAAGCAATAATTCCTTTCTGACAGCCAAAGCCAAATTAATTGCACTTGCTTACACCATACAAGAGGCTATATAGCTGAAATGACTTGTAAACAAAGTTCTGCAGGCCTTGTTTGCACCTACTATTATTTACACTGATAATCAGGCAATTATGACTATGGCAACAGATCCTGAACAGAAATATTCACAAAGAACTAAACACATTGATATACACAAAGACTTTTTTAGAGATCATATTGAAAGAAGAACTATACTTATAAAATGGATACCTACTGAAGAAAATGAAGCAGACTTACTTACTAAAGCACTATCTATAACTAAACTCAAACACTTCATTAATAAACTGCAACTAACTCAGGTTTGAAGGGGAG
The DNA here is from genome assembly GCA_004802695.1 of Phellinidium pouzarii. NCBI lineage: Eukaryota > Fungi > Basidiomycota > Agaricomycetes > Hymenochaetales > Hymenochaetaceae > Phellinidium > Phellinidium pouzarii. Next base: position 13,964 of record SGPK01000277.1, read on the forward strand.
TATTAAGATATTACTTTCCCACCATATGTTTACACTATGACTTCACTTGTTTACTCACATGACTATATGCACCATATGCTCACTTACTATCTATGGAGTACTATACATTATGTACAGTATATAAGACTGGGGCCTCTGGCCCATAATCTATAGCTTTTGCTACTTTACCAACTTGTCCGCTTAAGAATGTCCTATGAGTTTACTTTTGATAAAACATTCCATCAAATATTCACTTTCACTCTAGCATCAAGAATAAAGTAATGGTATTTATAGCATTTTTCCAACCTTGCTGGACTTAAACTTGAGATAGAGTGAAGAAAGATACCCTTTATGGAGCCCGTTTCAAAAGCTGGACTGGAGGGAATGGCCTTGCTCGGAAGTACGTCCTTATTGATCAAGATGTGGATGCCGGAAGAGATATTAGTGTTAGCATTATGTGGAAAAAATATTGCCTTGGCTAAAGTTCGCTTTCAAGTAAGTATTGACGCCAACCTTTCGACTGATGTGTGCGCGGCTCTAGATTTACGTGACGCAGAAGTAAGTTCGTGGTCAAGTTTAAAGTGTTTTCTGACAGTGCTCGCTTGATTAGCTAATGAGATCAAGAAGTTTGTCATTCTATCTAATGTCTAATATTAATGACGTCCTCGAGTGAAAACAGATTCAAGACATTTCGACATTGACTCGGAGTGTTCGTTCTATAATACTTACTTTCACAGCCTTTGTTACTCACTTACTGGGACTAGCTAGCCAAACTTCTTTGAAGGCTCGTGTGTTTCGGACCCACTGGCATATTGGTGAGGACTTGTTTCCCCTTCCACTCTTCTCTCCTCCGCTCGATGCGCTGCGGTAAAGGCTTTGATGATTTACGTTGAATGAAGGTATGCAGTTGAGGCCGAATGCTGCTGGGTTATTTGCTAGTTGTGTACGCCCTATGAAGTCTAACCTGACGAGCGTACATGAAGCTACGAACATCCTTGCAATATCTATGCAGAGATTCTTCTTTTATGCTTTGTTCAGTGATGTGCTTGCGGCTGAGCTTGTCTTTTGCCAGATTTCAAATGATGTAGGTTTGTCTGTCACGGTCAAGATGGTGTATTTACCCGCACTGTTGCCGGGTTATAGTCGAATTAACTTTTGGATAGCTTATAACCTTCCTCTTACGATGCAACCGAGAAAGGAACTCGAATTTGCTATGTATCGTCTCCATCTATTCCCGGAATCAAATAACCTGTTTTCCGTTGGACGAGAATCCGAAAAACTGTCTGTTCCGAACGAGCATACGCCTGCAAATAGATATTTCAAACTGAGGGAAGAGGACATTTGCTCGCGTTCAGAGGGCCGCCAATTCCATGTTACTTACATAACCAATTGACAGAAGTCAACCTAGTGTCACTGGAAAGAAGCCCCGACTCCGCGCTCTTAGTTCTCTCCTCTCCCTTCCTCTCCCTCTCCCTTTCCCTCTCCCTGTTTTCCCTTTGACCACCACCTCATACTCTCGGCGACGATGCAGCCCTCGTCGTCCGCCTCTGCCTTTCGCCAACAATTCATCCCGCTCCTTCCAGATTCGTATAATCGGTCCCGCCAGCACTCCGCTCCCTCTTCCACGTCACTTAACGCGTCCATTTGGGCCCCGCAACCCCAGTCTCCGGGTGGCACTTGGCCCAAAGACGTTTTTTTCGTTCGATGAGCACGTTGGCCAGGCCGGCAGCAGATCGGGTCTGCCTCAGCAGGGTCTTTTCCCTGTTGTCGACGATAGGCCACTCACCAAGGAGGATGTCTTCGGCCCCTTAGGTGGCCCGCATCTGCAAATTCAAAAAGAAGTAGGTGCAATAGGTGATGGGAGACAGAAAGACTCCCCTTTTCGCGAATCAGAGGTGCGATCCCCTTTCTTTCTTTCAGTTTACAGTCGAAATATCTTGCATATATGCACTCTTTTTTGTCGTGATACCCTCCCGTTCGTCCTGCTAATGACTTTTTTTTTAGCGAGTGGAACAACTACTACGCTCCCTTGATCTGAACTCACCTGCTTCGGTGGGCAAGACTTCACCTTCTACCATCGATTTCAATGTGTCGCCGTCAACGTCTTCATCGTTCCCAACAACTCCAGTAGAGAGTTCTCCAACAACACCACGCTCTTCAGATAGTTTGTTTCATCAGCTCTGCGAGTTGGGCACGTCCGTCGACCTCAATTCAGGCTTTTCTCAGAACGGACCGATGTCTAAAGCTGCTCAAGATCCATACTGGAACGATGCTAACGGCACTGTTCTTCGTGGGAGTTTCAGTCAAAATCAAACTCTTGAGCATGTCATGTATCAACGTTCTTCAGCATTTGAGGCTGTAGCTGAAAATCGTCCTCCTGCATTTGCGAGCACCGTAAGCTCTGACCATCGAAGGGCAGCTACCACGGGCTGGTACCAGCAGCCTCTTATGGAGCTTCCGGACTGGCCACACCTATCTCCGCCCTTGGATGGTAGGGCTTTCGGACCTGTACCTGGTGAATTTGAGTTTCCTAGCACTGTTATTGATAGAGCAAAACTGGGAAATGGAATGGGGTCTTCTAGCTCTATGCATGCTCGCCAGCACCAACAGACAGCGCCTAGCGAGGTATGATTTCTTCAAGCCTCTGTGGAACATCAGACACTCATCATATGTTACGTAGCCCATCAATTTTTTGTCGCTTCTTCACCCTTCATCTACCCCGCCCTATGCACTTTTCGTCGCTCGCATCGTCAGGTCGTCAGATCAGCAGGCCTCTATATTCCTGCAGCAGAAGCTCAAGGTCGCTGATGAAAATGAGAGAGCGAAGATTGTCGATGCCATATGTACTCGTGGTACAGAGATGATGTCTCATCGGTGAGCGATATGCATTATGCGTATACTGTCAAATTTCTGTTGAATATGGGTCAATGAAAGTTTCGGGAATTGGGCAGTCCAGCGTTGCCTGGAGGCTGCTTCGTCTATTGAAGAGCGGAGGAAAATCGCTTCGTGTATGAGGTAAGAGTCATTGTACATCCGTTGACTGTAACTTAATCTTGGTTTCTTTAGAGGCAATGTCGTAGAGCTAGCTACTAACTGCTACGGCTGCCATGTTTTGCAGAAGGCGCTTGACTGTGAGGAAGACATTAGGCTGCTCATAGTCTCCGAACTACTCTTAGGCGACCCGGCGAAAACGCTGATCAATAAACATGCCTCTCATGTTTGGAGCAAGGTAGAGCCTCTAAACAGATCAGATTATGTTATAAGGTCTTACAGCGACAATAGATCATGGAAATTAGCTGGACGCCTCCAGCTCCCCCTATATTCACTTAGTAGGTCCCGATTATAAGCACTTTTCAGCCCTGCTCATGCATGTAATTAGTGTCAACAAGGCCCTCCAAGGGAAATGGGCTTCTTTAGCATGTCATGAGACAGGCTCGCTGGTTGTCCAGGTAAATTGCAATGGAATGCCGTGAATTTTGCATGATTCACAGATCCCTGCTGTAGCACGCATTCGAAAATCTCGAGGAATCTGCAAAGGAGGGTATTGTTGATGAACTCTTGAATCGGGGACATACAGTTTTCTCGGACGTCACAAAAAACCAATGGGGTTCATATTGCATACAGCACAGTATGTAGTAGATCTGCTCCTTTGTGTTTGGGCGTCTTGACAATCTATATTCTAGTACTGGAGCATGGTAGCCCCAAACATCGAGATCTTGCTCTTTCTCTTCTCCTATCTGGTCTACTGGAGTTTTCTACGAACGAACAGGGGTTTAAGTCTGTGACCAAAGCTCTTAAGGAAGGTGGTAAAGATGCTTTGGATAAATTCGTCAATAGGATGCGCGAGTCGCCTGCAGGGTACGTTATATGTCCCTTTTAACATCGACATCCATCCCTCAACATGAAAGTTAAAGGGGCCGCAGAGCTATAATTGTCGACTTGGCTTTGTCGACAACTGGTAGCCAACTCATCGCGAGCACTCTTCCAAATGTGAATACATATCAAAAACATCACATAATTTCTAACTCAATATCTCCTACGTCAGATCGACAAGGACCAGCGAGCTATACTTTATGAAGCGGTGAGTATTATAAGCAAAAACCAACACCCTCCAAACTCAGTTGAGGTACAGATACGAGGACATATCGTTACCTTGCGTGGCTGCAAGACGGGCTCTAAAGTCATTTGGCTGTTGTACGTTACTCTCGAAATCCCACAGCAATCCGATGACAACCTAACTTTTCTTTTATCGCAGCGACAGAATGGTATGAATGCGCCAGCATTTGGACATAGAGTGCTTTCTGACTCTGCTCGTCCAGCGTGCTTACTATGGCTCGTAAATTTCTTTTACTACCTCCTGGGCTTCAAGCTCTCGACATTCGCCCGAACGCCTCGGTATACCCGCGCTGGACATCTCATTACTCAGTATCTGATCTTACTGGTACGAACCTTGCAATTAAAAACACCAAAGCACAATCTGGAAGCCAATAGTAATCAAGACCGAAGTACGAACGACTCATCATATCTGCCAATCACGCATTATGTTTGAAATTTCCACCGTTATCAAAGCTGCTCGCAATCTTCCTTCCTTTTTTCCCCCCTATGTCGTGTCGTTTGCATCATATTTTCGGGACCATCATATTTCCAGAGATGCTCGCTCCGTTCTCGTCTTCTTTCGTATAGTCAGTCATCTGCATTTGCTCGCCGCCCGGCACGCTTTTCTCATTCCCAACGTTCTCCGCACGAATCTTCACTGCATGCTCATCATCATCATCATCATCATCATCATCAGTCCCGTCATCGACACCGAGACAAAGAAAGGACCATATGTTTATCGAATGCTCTCACACGGACACTCGTACGCACCGCTCATACCATACCATACGCAACTCAACTGTATCAGACACTCGACTAGTGTAGAAGAAATGAGAAAACATTGACTCATGTGATCTTCCGGCCAGTGGCCAATGAGCCATGACGACAGCATCGGACCAACTATGACGTCGTCGCCCGCCCACTATTAAGTAAGCAGTAAGCCTTTCCGACTCCTCGTCCTCGTCGCGTCCACCATGGCTGCCGTCGCCGTGGTCGCTGTTACCTGTCCTGAGCGCCCTCTCCCTGCCATCCTGCAGCCGTCGCAGCAGCGGTCAGTACGTCGCTCTCGCGTCGTGTCCTTCTCCGACTCATCGCCCTCTGTCCGACTCGGAGTCTCCGCGAGTCCGAGTCCTGAGTCCTCCAATCCACACACTGGCGAATCCTGGTTCCAAATCTCTTCGTCCGTAGCTTCCTCTCAATTCTCTCATTCTTCGAACCCCCCTCTCCCAAAGGGTGCGCGCGCCCCCNTCGCCACAGTTGTCTCAATCCACAGATTCTGTGTCATTTCATGCCAGCGCCAATAGGTCCCGGGCGCTTCCCAGACGTTCTGGTGCCCCTTCCTCTTGGAAAATAGAGTGGCGCGGCTTTTCAAAGGTTGTAAAATGGGTCGTTTTGGGAGAAAAACCTGAGGTTAAGATGAGCAAGCCTCACAAACATCACACAACGTCGCAGACAGCGCAGAACGGCGAGGACCTGGATGTAAGCGCATTCAAAACGCGCGCTTTAGACAAGCCCCTGCCGCACAGCCCTACTGAACCCAATTACGCTCCCAATCTATGTTCATCATCACCAATGATCCCGCTATCACCATCCACTTCAGCCACGTGTGTGGATCTCTCAGACGACGGGCCTTTGCTACATTCCCGGTCCGAGCTTGGTCATGGCGTTGCTGTTGCCCATCCCAGACAACAATATCCTTCCAAACTACATGCTTCCTCTGAAACGATTCCACAAATCGACACGGGAAGAAAATATAGAAGCTCTCCAGTGAGTTTCTTGGTTGCGATTGTTTACTATCTTTATCTGTGCCTTTTCAATTGGCCTAACGGTGGTGATTCATCACAGCAAAGTCGTCACTCTTCACATCTGCATGCGTATCTGGTATGCTGACTATAATTGCCAATCCTTAGGTCTCAAGGCATGGAAAACACGTGTGGAGGGCCTCAGAGTACACGAACATGGCATGCGCGGCATCAGAACAGGGGCATCCCTGGATGCCTGGGTCTCGCTTCGACACACAGAACACGTTCTCCGACGGCGACCATTCTACTACGTCTCACGAAAGTACATTTTACTGGCCTCGCCCAAGTCGAATCGCTTATTCAGACATCGGTCACCTTGGTGACTTCGAGACAATGTCTCCATCTGCATACCCATCCGCATTGTCGCTATCAAATAGATATGACTCCTTTTTGAACGACTCGGACTCAAGATTGCGCCCTTTCAAATCATTTCGATCTGCTATAACATTACCTGTAAGCATCGCAACTCCTGGTTTGATTGCGCGCAACCACCGACATCCACGCAAGCTTCGAAAAAGTCTGAGAGCAGCGTCAACTTCACAGGCTCCCACCAGTCGTCTACCGTCACATTATTCCGCGGCACCGCCCGCATCCTACGGCCCACCAACTTCACGATCATCATTTTATGCTGCTGCTTTATCTGCGCCACTCATACCTCATAACCCTAGCCAAAGATCATCCCGAAAATTGACGAAGAAGCCATCTCCCGCATTGCCACCTCTTCCAAGAGCGTCCAAATTTGAAGTACCTGACATTCCACCTCCAGTTCCTCCAAAACCGCCATCTATCCTGAAAAACAAACTTGTAAGAATATATTCTGTACCTTCTTAAAGAATAGAATTTGGATGACATGTTTTCAGGGTACTTCAGCTCTTCCTTCAACATGTTCGGAGAACAGCAATGACGGTACTACACCTCCCGCTTTAATTGACACTTCGGCGTCTACTTCCCATGATTATGAACCATCCGCATCGCCGACGGTCGCTGCCTCCTTAGACCATACGGATGATGGTCGACAGTCGAAAAGGCCATCTCTGTTGCGCACTGAATCTAATCGGCGGTGGACTGTGGCTGTCGCCGATGTGCCAGATGATCTATTTATTGAAGAATTAGAGCGTCTTCGTCGAATGGGCTTACGTGCAGGTGATGTACATGGTGTTCAGGACACCCGAGATCATCACATGCATCCCGTTAGAACACTTCCTGGTCCGATAATGTCGGAGACGCGCAGTGAAGTTCCCGCACATAGACACGTAAACATCAATCACTCGGAGGATTCTAAACTCGCAGACTGGAACACGGTGATAGTTCAGGAGGTAGGCGTGGAGGACGAACTAGAATGGCTATCTGCGCGTAGGACAATTCTTTGTTGCCGGGAACTTGTGAGGACAGAGAGGAGCTATCAGGCGAGGCTACAGGATCTGGCGGATGGTAGCGTGCGTATTTCGCTGCTTATCTATTGTATTGGTTTCGGATTGAACGGAAAGAATACAGGTATCCGACATCGTGCCCACATTACTCCTGCAATATCTGCCTGCTCTCATAGGCGCATCGAAAAACCTTAGTGCCCAGTTTAACGAGGATATGTCTGCTCTAGGTGTGTCGAATGCCCTCGTAAATGTGGAATTGTCACTCGAAACTGCTTTCGTTGCGTGGTCGGGAGTTGTTGGCGAGTTCTTCGGTTTTAAACGAGGTTCTATACCTCTTAAAAAGCGCAAGCGGGAAACGGTGAACCCTGGCATAACCGCTGAGGCAAATCGTTCGCTTGAGTCGAGTGCTGTAAAAGTGCGGTGTATATCTATGTCCGGTCACGACGAACCCTATATCGGTAACCCTCTTTCGGAAACGTTGCAAGTCAGCCGAACGGCAACCATGAGTTCAAGTATGCATTGGCTCTTCCGTCCTGCCTTCTCGCAAGTTACGGAAGGTACTATTAACGAAAAGGAATCATTCGCTGGCCTGAGGAAAAGCTTCAGACGGAGGGAGGCGAGAATTAAAGAGCAAATGGAGAGAAGGCGTAAGCCACCATTCAGGGATCTGGCAATCCTCCCAACGCAGCGTGTTACCAGATATGTACTTTTATACAAAGGTGGGGATAGACTTGTCTGTGTGTTTGCATAGCTAACACGAGTACCTCTCTAGATCTTTTAAAGCACACGCCCATTTCTTCGCCGGCACGTGAACTGGTTGAAAGGGCTGTCGATTCCGCTACGCACCTCGCGCAGAAATGTGATCGTGCACAAGGTAACTCAGCTTTTCTGTATCATTGTTAATCTTGTCTTCTTTTTATCGTTTTTTTTTTCTCGAACGTCCATGTGCGTAACGTCGTCACTCGTTCTTTGATTTTTTTTTTCCCTTATAACCTCTGTCTGTATGCTTCGCGTGTCTAGCCTCCTTTGTTTGTAGGCATAATTTAAGTGTTATTCCTCATTCTCTTTTATTTTGGGGCATTTTGACGGCTACATTTTAGAGCATGATTCATTATTTTTGCGTCTCATCTAGAGTATTGCATACACACGTTGCTAACACTAACAAAACACTTATGTTTTCATCCTAGTCTTGCATTCTCCCTCTACGATTGGTGTACTCATATTTTACATATAGTTAAGTAAAATACATGTTCAGAATGATGTTCAGGCTTAAAAATGAGGGGCGAGGCAAACTAGAGAATGTGATAAATCATTTAAATACGAGTTCCTTGATGATTCGAGTTAATTAGCGATCTTCGTCATCTGTGCTTTCGTTGTCGTACAATACGACATATTCTCTATCGGTTGTCTGTCCAGAAACGCCTACATGTTCGCGGGACGCTTCCCAAAACTCATCATCAGATGTGGTCTCGAACTCATCCAGCAACGAATCCGTGCTATCATAGTCACTCAACGGAACACCCATTGACATGGTCGGGGTGGCCGGCGTTGTTGGCGACACCTCAACCTCAGGCGTCTCTGCCCGAACAAGATTGTCGCCGACTATGGGACCGGTGGGAGAAGGCTCGGGCATAATCACCTCAGAGGTAGCCAGAGACTTGTGCAAGCGCGTTGGTCCTTCTTGAACAGAGACCATGATGCTGTATATGCAGATAATCATGAACATCAACAGTATAGTTGTCATCGGAATTGTGGCACTTACTCGCACCATACGCTCTGGCCGAACGGCTTCGTGCCATCATTCAGACGCCAATAGCCTACATATTTTCCTGGTATGTCTGGCGCCTTCATGTCAGATGCATAAACGTCTACAGTGACGCCAGGCCCGATCTCTCCAATATGATAGCTGGAAGGAGCACCGTCAAAGGCTGGCATACGATCACCTGCGACAAATATTACTCGAGTCGACTCCGGCCAGGCAATCTCCCCGTTGTTCTGGATACGCCAACTCTTCACGAACTCCGCGCCTGCCGGAAAGATTTGGCCGTCGGCGATGTTTACGTCGGAGACAAAAGTTGCCCGTAAGACAGTATCCTTGTAACGACCAAAATTCGCTAAGAAAGATAATATAAGAGGAGTAACTTCTGGTGTCTGAGTCATCTGCTCGGCGCCTTCCTCGTCAAGCTTGGACGAATGGTCAGTCAACAACAACTGATCAACTACTGGCTGAGACTCAGAGAAAGTTGTAACAAAGGTAAGCGGGGAAGTCGAATGCAGAGGGGGATCAGTACGGCAGTGTACGAGAGCAGGTTCAATGGTGCTTGCTTGGCTCGTAGAAACTGCTGCATATGATGTCTCAGGCTCTGCATACACTGAAGTGTCTGTTCTCTCTGGTTCTGGTTCCGTCGCGACTGCGATGCCCGTGGCGTGAGGCTGTCGGATCGCAGGCAAGATAAGGTCTGCTCCTCCAACTCGATAGACAGTGGGGATCACTGTGTCTGGGCTGCGCATCTTGAGCATAGGATGCTTTGATGAGGTTAGCATCGCTAATAAAGCTTACTAAGCTAGGGAGACAAAGACCTACCGTGACAGGGTGAACTTCGATCGGCATAACTTCGCATTTGGCGCACAGATCGAAATCTGGACACTCAGGGTGCATGCATTTGTATCGAATACCGCGGATAGCTATGCTACAGGAGTCACAGCGCGCGTTGTGCTTTTTGAAACTTTCCGGATCACAAGGCGACTAAAAGTAGAAGCGCGTCAGATAACATTCGACATGTAGGAGTCGGCTCACTAAGTCTTGGGTATCCTCAAGTCTGACAAACGTATGTTTCGGGTGCTGTACGGGTACAATACGGTAACATGATGCACAAACGTCGTAATCTGGACAGGACAAGCATTTCTGACACATGCAGGTTTATTCTAGTTCGTTCTAAAAATGAAGCACTCTACTCACATAGCGAGTTCCTCTGATACGCGAGTCACAGAGATCACAGTTTGCCTGATGGACCACCTCTATCGCCCGGGCTGTACTCGATCCCCTCGCAGATTGTACGTATTGCCTGTTGCGTTGCGCCCGAGGTCGCTCTTCGTCTCTGCTGCGTATCTCGTGAATAATGACTCGTCCGGGCTCCTTTATTGTCACAAATTCATGCTGTCCGTGCTCGAACGATGCTCTCGGGAAGCAATAGTCACAGAGATCAAAATCTAAGTGCATTTCAAAATCTTGTTTTTCAGTGCTGCTCATAAATACCCACCAAGAGGACGGGCGTACCAGGGCAGTCCAGACATTTGTGTCTGTGTCCGACAATTGTTTCATTGCAGAAATCGCATACAATGCCAGCATGAATAAGAGGAGGAACATCCACAGGATCACCACGTGCATTGACACTGAAACCAGCAATCGGTTGCAGTGTTGAAGTTGCATTATCAGGCTTTGCCATTGCGAAGGAGTGCCTAGAATCTTCTTTCTGAGTGAAAGCAATCTGGTGCGCAATCCCGGCCCCACGCTCTGTAACGCATTCTTCGCACTGGAATATGGAAAAGAAAAACGTTAGTACATCGGAATACATGTAAACAATGAGTAAGTACACACAAGATGGTAAGCAACACACTCATTGCACTTATGATATATATTACCACAAATTGTCTTACCACAGAAATTACAATGCGGGAGGCTATCCGCCGATATGGTCGAGGCAGAAGATAAGGATGGTTGGAAAAAAGCCCCTGGAATGACCATATCGGTCGCGCTGAGAAGATCCTTCTGCTCTCCTGCAGAAGTGGAAGCATGACTCGACTCTGCCGTCAAATCCATAGCATCGCCGAACGTGGAGGACATGATCTTGCTGAAATCATGTAGGAAGTCTGACATGAGCTCCTTCATCTCACTTTTACCTTCCGCCAGTGAGCAACACGATTGCTGAGTTGACTTAGAAGCCATTGAATATCTGTTGGAAGTGTGAACGGCAGCTGATCCGCTATCGACCTCCATGCTATCTCTCAAGGCCGGGTGCGGGCGAGAAAGCGGCCTAGACAGACCTTTCGGAGTGGGGATCTCGGGAAAATGAGATTGACCCAGCTGTGTCAGACTATCTGTGTGTTTATGTGACATCTTGTCAACAACTGTAAAACGGAGTAGACCATTGGACCAGAGGCGACCGGAGAAGGGCGTGATAGCCTATATTGTTTGTATTGGGATAAAGGAGAGAAAAGAGAAATATAAAGGAGATGTTTAATATAACTCGTAGACCTTAGCATATGAAGTACCACTGACCTCGTTGTACTGGACCTCGTCATGAGCCTCTCTGCAGACAACAACTCTTGTTCCCTCCGAAGGAGAGAAGAGGAGTTCGGTGAGATAGTATGGGTCTCTGATAGGAAAGACGCGGTAAAGCTGATGCGATGCGATGTGTTAGACAGCAGCGCTCCGAGAGGAAGTGGAAGCCGCTCACTTGATTACGGATACTCGAATAGGAGGGAAACGAGTCGTCCTTGAGGGTAAACTTGCGTGTCTCGTTGTTGTAAGTAGCCTTCACGTTGAACATGATGGGCGAAGGTTGACACGGCGTGGGTTAGGTTAGACACGCCTTCGGTCTTATATACACATATGGTCGGCAAGCTTACGTAGCACTGAAGCGCAGTAAGCGCAGTCGTGCTATTAATATTGCTATAAGCTATAACTTGAGCTCCTGGTAACCTGGTTTGTAAATTAAATTATAATGCATTAATGTTGCTACCGTCCAAACATCAACATCCACGCAAAATCATACAGCGGGCAATCTGACAACCGCAGTTTACCCTTCAGACGCTTTCCATGCCATCACACTGTCTCTACCAGCTATAACCGTCCGCAGATGATCGAACTGCGGAACCTGCTTTGCTGATTAGTTTAAATCCCACTCAACTGCGAATACGTAGATAAGATCAAAACGGTATTCACCTCTCCACCTGTGTCGTACCCAACACCCTCTTCACCAATAATGGTAGGACATATGGTCACAATGAGGCAGTTCACGAGGCCAGACTGGAGAAATGAAGAGATTACAGAAGCTCCTCCCTCAACCATCAGTGAGCGGATGCCAAGTTGTTGCAGCTTGACGAGAAGCGAGGATAAGTCAAGTTTGCCTGAATGAAAAGGTCAAGCGGGTGTTGACTGAGAATAGTCTAACTCGCCATTCTTTGATGGGATAGGGACAACCTTGATGCCCTCTGCTTCAAGATACCTCCGTCTTTCATTCCATTCAGTATTTTCTACTGGGTCTTTATCCGCAGTAAAAAGAGTCGGCTGCCTTCCTTTGTTGGCCTTGAAGTTGTTGAACAACTTGCAATCGATGCGGAACCGTAGATCTGCATCCATAATGACTGGCAGTGGTGTCTCCCATCGTTCATCCTCAGTAGGAAGTAGGCGAGCTAGGCTAGAGTATCAACTGAGTCCGGCTTTGCATCATCTTTCAGGAGCCTACTGTTTAGCTGAGGATCATCATTCAAAGCCGTTCCAATGCCGACGAGAATCGCGTCATGCATAGATCGCAGTCTGTTCTACATATTGCAGCCGCATCCCAACGAAAACGAAAACTAAAAGCAACCATGGAGCTCACCTATGAGCCATGATCATGCTTTCTGTGCAACTGAGAATGAGCTGCTTGCCGCCGCGGCCTGCGATCTTAGCATCGAGAGATTGCGCAAAAGTAAGGGTAACGTGCACACCGCAGTGCGTATCGGACTGATTTAAACGAAGCATTTGATCCAAGAAAAGTCCAACACTTCTTTCGCCCATTGTTTCATGCACGGGAGTCAAAGTGTTGGACATTTTATATATAATTTATGCAAGTCACGTGAACACGTGTCGTGCTCAGAAGTAAAGGTTACAAATGAATATGAGGGACAAAAGAAATATTTGCCCCAGGCAAGACTCGAACTTGCGGCTTCAAGATTACACTTTATATTGACAAAGTTCATACGAAAGTATGAGACTTGCACTCTAACCAACTGAGTTACTGAGGCTGCGATTTTCTGTTTACTCTGTAACTATCACTGGCTCGATTGCAATTCTTAGATTTTTGACATATATATCTATTTATCATTTATTATTAATATTTATCATTCGTTATCGTAATATTAATATTGATATTATTAATATTAATGCCTCCCACGGAATTCCACAGAGAAATATTAATACCGGCGATTAATTTAGACGCCGCGTGAGAACATGTACCATGTACTTACTTTTGTGGGATGCGGCTCTCAATTCAGAATACAACCCGCAGAGACTTGGAGGTCATTAATAGTGCCTTTGGTCGAGGCAGCTTTCAATGGTGGTCGGTGCAAAGCCTCAAAATATCGCAGAAGACGTCCGACGTGATTCCGATATCGGCAATGAAGATGAGGATGACATAGAGGAGAATGGTCTTGTGGAAAGTGGAGGCGCTACAGGCGAGTCGAGTTGTTTCCTCTACATGTGGTACATCCAGGACAGAAAAGCTCACTTTTTGTCGGCGTATCGGCTAGGAGATTCGAGGAAGAAGAAGAAGAAGAAGAAATCGAAGAAGAAGAAAGTCGAGCAGAGCGAGCCTCCTCGTGTCGGCTTGTCAAAGCTGTTCCCTGACGCCATCTTTCCCGAGGGAGAAATACAAAAATACAAGAATGAGTACGTCCACAATAATGGCGGCAAAATTATATGAAACGACGAGCTTTTGAAAAAACAGCAACCACTGGAGGACAACGTCTGAAGAGAAAAATTATAACGAGCGTTTGGCGATGGAAGATCCAGAAATTACATACCAGAGCATACGGCGCGCAGCAGAGGTCCACAGACAAGTCCGAAAGTATGCCCGGCAATACATAAAGCCTGGAATGTCGATGACTGAAATTGTTGAAAACATTGAGAACGGGACAAGAGCACTGGTGGAGGAGAATGGCCTCGCTTGTGGCGTCGGCTTCCCTACTGGTGTCAGTCTTAATAATTGCGCTGCTCACTACACTCCCAATGCAGGCGATACAGTAGGTATAGATTTTCCTCTGATTTTAGACGTCGATATGCAAGACTTACTATGAAATATAGTTTTACAAAAAGAAGATGTTCTGAAAGTCGACTTTGGAGTCCATGTTAATGGGCGAATTGTTGATTCCGCCTTCACTCTCACGTTTGAACCAACGTATAATAAACTTTTGGAAGCTGTTAAAGATGCTACTGATACGGGTATCCGTGTAAGCTCAGTCTGCGTCTCCATTCAACTATAGCTCAACAGCTATTAGGAAGCTGGAATTGATGTGCGTCTAGGAGAGATTGGTGCAGCGATTCAGGAAACCATGGAGTCCTATGAGGTAGAGGTCGGCGGAGTGGTCAAACAAGGTTGGCGGTGGTGACTTGCTTCAACTGGCTCTTGACTAATCTGAATTATGTCGGTCTAGTGAAAGCAATCGAGAATCTCAGTGGACATTCAATTAATCGTTACCAAATTCATGGAGGGAAATCCGTTCTTTTGGTCAAAAACGATGACCAGACGAAAATGGAAGAAGGAGAGTATTTTGCTATTGAAACTTTCGGATCCACTGGACGTGGTCGTGTCGTTGAAAGCGTCAGCTACTTTCTTCGTTTCTGCTATTGAACTTCAAGATGCTTACCCTCAATTTCTTTTCCAGGGTGATTGTTCGCACTATGCAAAGATTTACGATGCTCCTCGCGTACAATTACGGTTTGTTGATTGTGAATTTTATAAGGTTAGAGAGGCTCACGTGTGGATTTAGACTTCAATCAGCGAAATCGCTGTTGACGTCAATCACCAGAAATTTTGGTACTTTGCCTTTTTGCCGACGATATCTAGACAGGGCTGGTGAAAGCAAGTACCTACTAGCTGTCAGTTTTGATAAAGCCATTTTTTTTCAAAGTTGAACATGCTCTCATAGATTTACGTTGCAGCTTCACCACTTAGTTGCCCAAGGTGTAGTGCAAGACTACCCACCTCTATGTGACCAGAAGGGGTCTATGACTGCACAGTTTGTGAGTATCGTCATCTACATAATTATTATTTAGGTGTTCCTCATGGTCTGATAATAGGAACACACTATACTCTTGCGGCCGACTGTGAAAGAAGTCGTGAGCAGGGGTATTGATTATTAAAATGCAAAGTTAATATTTGCGTTGCATGTGATTGATAATGTAACTTGATTGAGTTTTGTTGTTTGGCTTTGAACTGTACTACTAGTAGTGCTTATTACATACTATGTTTTTTCTCCCTGTTGTGACCCTTTGTGTCAGAACTACTGCAGTCCTTCATAGATCACACCCATGCCAGTGGAAGCTCGTATTTTGAAGGATTGCCGAGCGTCCTGCCTCCCTCAGCTAGAGTTTACCGATCGTTCAGGCAACGTCAACGCCGGCATTTAGGGGTACTTGATGTTTGGAAGTATATCACATTTATCGCAGTAAAACGTGTGTGGTGGGTTTTTCTAGTCGTTCAATTATCTGAGCTAAGCATTCATCAGCAAAAAACTAGAATTCTATTTAGATCTATATAGAAACTATAGATAATATAGACCCGATAGATCCGAAAGCTAAGTCCCAACTATGTAGCACTCCATAGAAGGTACTATATCTCTGTAGAACTCCATAGCGCTATATAGAATCCATAGACGCACCTCGTGCTAGGTGAAATTATATATTTGCTTTGAACTTATAGCTGTTCTATTGATTTCGCAGCACACAAAAGGNAAAAAAAAGGCCAAAGATGACGGTATATTGCAGTAGACAGATCTAAAGACAGGTATATTGCGACTGCAGACAAATAACGCGGACGGCTTTAGAGAATTAACAGTCTTACTCCTCGTCAGAAAAGACTACAAGCTTTGCAGCTTCAAAATCATTGGAAGTGAGCATTGACACCAGACCATTCTCGTCTTGTGGCACTCCCGCATGCTCACTACAAACATAAATTAATAGTATGCCAGGACGTAGAAAAAGAATGCTCACAAGGCCGCTTTCGTCATTCTTTTGAGTACTTGTGGGACATAGTTATTGGCTTTTACCTGAGTCGCGAATGCATTGATTGATACGAGGTTCTGGCGGTATTTAAGTTCATATGCAAGACGAGAGAAACTGATCTGTGTATAATTCCCAGTATTGTACTCTTCGAGACTAGACTGGACCTGACAATAACAAAGTCAGACATACGCATATTCAGCATTTACGAACAACAAACCGTAGTTAACATCAGTGCGAGCGTAGGAATGGGGACATGGGGCTTAGTGTAATATGACTTGCAGATGATACCGTCGCCGTTCGGCTTATTGAACCACTGCTTATTGAGAAGATCCTGAAAAATCGGGTGCTGAAAGGGTTCGGAACGAGTTTCCGGATCCTTGCATTGAAACATAGTCAAATGGGATAATAATAAGTACTGTATATTCACATACCTTAAACACAAACGTCAGACTATTCAGAAGCATAGCGACTCTCTCTTGGATGCCATTCTTCCTGACACCAACAAAGTAATTCGCCACAATAAGGGATGCCGCATTTCCTTTGATTTCACCACGCACTTGAGATGCGCGGGATTGGATCTGTGAGAGAATGGTATCAACTACGCAACAAGAGTATGTTTAGTAACATCATACCACTTTGCGCATATCATCCGTGATTGGACGGTTTATGCCTAATTCAGAAACAGCCTTCGTCCATGCATTATCTGTGAACTCATCGATAAGTCTCTTTGTAGGGAAAGCATCGATCGTGCAGATCATGGCACGGTAGTGGACCTCGGTGCGAACAAGAAGCTTGTGGTCGTCTCCCTTATAGTCCCCATTCTTCGGCTTTGAAGTTGAAGTCGATACTCGCAGCGCATTCGTCTGCGGCACACGCGTCTTTGCCTTCTTGTTAACCGTACAGATGGTGGCTGAGTGGGAACGCTTACGGTTTACTTGAGCGGCAATGAGCTTTATTAGTAGAGGCAGGTGATAATGATAATACTACGCACCTATGGCGATCGTCGTTTTATCACGACTTTCAATTTCATCGTCTGGCGAGCTAGCATTCACGCTGTTGACAGCATCATTGTGCACGATGACATCACCATCACTCTCATCAGCATGGATGTCGTTGTCTATCTCATCCTGTGATTCAGTGCCGTAGGCTAAGTCATAGGTTAGAATCA
>SGPK01000278.1:0-31218 GCA_004802695.1 Phellinidium pouzarii
GGATGAAGAGTAGAGGTTTATTTCCAGGAGGTTATTTAACTTACGATGTTGTATTGATTTGGTGCATGGATATATATAATAGTACCTCTCTATAAGCATTACTGTATAAGCATTGGGTTCTTGGCATCCACCGGGCTGGTAGATATGAAATTAAGGGTCCTATAAGCATAATATGCAATAAGCATAACACATTGAGGCTGGTGAAAAATTTCAACGAGTATGTACAGATATGAATATTAACTCTACTCGACATACTTCCAAGTTCTCGACACGAGGGCCCTTTGAGCTCACAGGTTCCCAGCCTTCAAACACTTTCTAGAATAGACAGGATATCATGAACTTATTGCTAACCATGCTATATTCAGCCGTCAAGAAGTCCTGCAATGAAGCCGTGCATCCTTCTAGTCTGTCGTTAATCATGAAGAGCTACGCCATGAAATTGTATTACGGCCTTCCACCATACTTGTAGCCTGAAGAAGTAATATTACACTTTCAGTGCTTCCAGCGTCTAGTTTTGATGTCATATCTTTGGAAAGTTCCTCAAATTTTGTACTTTTCTGGAAGGACAATGAGTAGATTCCGGGGTCTGCACATTGACCGTATGTTCGTCCTCTTCGTGGCTGCCTAGTTATCAAGTCAGTCTTAGGTGACTTGTTCAAGTTGTGGCTTGTGCTCATTCACTTACTAGACGTGACTACTCCCAAGCGAAGTCGCGTCGTCACCACGACTCACGACCATGAAGTTATCGCCGACGAAATTCGATTGCGGACTTCAATGACTTGTGATGAGGGCCGCTCCCTTCTATCGACACGATATGCACGCGAAGAAGCCATGCGTGCTCTGCCAAAATTAAACGTCAGGCTCAGAAGCATAGTGTCAACCGTAACCGCTGGCGGTATCCACTAAATTCCGAGTCGGGATCCAGATGTGCCTCAAATCAGAGAAGGCGCTCGCTGCAGACAGGCTTAGTCGACGGGATCAACATCACACCACGATAGATACAACTAGACAGAAGCAGTAGTGGCGGAGGAAATGAAACATGAGTAGTACTTGTCCAAGAAATGTAATATTCAGTAAAGCCGCAGCCGAGCATGTGGTGGTCGGTCCAGCATATACCTGTTCGAAATGCAAAGTACGCCTAGACTAGTATCATTTCAGTCTTACGATTCCGAAGTGCTGTGAAACCAAGCACACACGGAATTCTCAAGCTCCTGTCTACTAATACTTTATACTTCTTCTCGAGTTGGACACAGACCAAATCCATAACAGCAATACTATGATTACTAGCGCATCCATACACATATACACAATGTATTCACCCACATACAGTGAAATGGTATAGTCCCCATTTGGACTTCGTTATTTTGCCGACCTTGAGTCTGTCAGCGTCGTGGATGATACACTTCCCATTTGTGAAAGCAGTGCTGTAGCCAGTCATGTCAAGCACTCCCACGGACAGTAGGGCGTACCCAACTTCAGGCGACAGGAAGAGAGATTGACTTTCGCCAGGTCCCAAGTTGCAAAAAGAGTACTCATAAAAGCTTTGCGGAGATTATATAGAAGGGGTTCGACTTGTCGACAGCATAAGCAACAACAAAAANGCGAAAATGTGCGAATATAAAAATATATTATTCCGAAGGGAGATCTGAAGAGTGTAAGTAATGTCCCGGAGAGCTTCTCCAAATGCTCAAGATACGATTTTATGGTGCAGAGTTACGGACGGACTAGATCTGGTGGCATGTAGCATGCAAACTTAGAGTCGTTCTCATTCGAACCGACTGCATACCGGGAGTCAGTAGTTGCCGCGATATAGAAAGCTTCATTTCGTGACTCACCGCAGTTCCAACAGTCAAGGAGGTGGTCAGGATCACTAATTTGCGAATACGGGTTTGAGAAATCTAAAGCAAGGTCACTACATGGGCAAAATAGAAAAACTCACTATTTCTCTTTAATGGAGAGCAACCTTGGATAGTTTGTGCCCCAGTATGATTCTGCAAGTATAGGAGTTCAGTGGTGTATCAGAGGCTTACGGTAAGATTCAACAATTTACCCGTATGGTTTGGTTCATAAACATCAGCTTCGTTCTACACGCCAAAAAGCTATAAGAGAGGAGCAAATCCAACATCAGGGAGACAGACCTGATAAGCGCCAGATCCGGGCGTTATGGCTCTGAGAGGGTCCATATCCTTAGTCAATGCGGTATAAAACTGCAGCCGTTGCTCGAAAGTTGTGTCAAAATTCCACAGCTCCGAAGTTGTCACCTGTAAACAGCATTTTAGATAATCATAAAATAACAACAGAAATAATACAGTAATGGCGGCATACTGACATGCCAAAGCGACTTGTACCAGATCGGATTGACGCTAGTCACGTTTGTACTTCCACCATTGTCTGCGAAGAATGACGGGCCAACAGAGAAGATGATGGACTGCGGTAAATTGCTGAGAAGAGTCATGAGCGTGTCCACGAGTTCGGTTTGGCTCTGACTCGTCTCGAAGTTAGTTTTCGGGATTAGGCGGGAGGTAACAGCGAATGGAACTCCGACAGCCTGCTTTAAATGTGAGCATCGCGAAAACCAATCAGTTTTAATTGAATGACTAAAAACGGACCACGTTGGTTGGCACGAGGAACGTGTTGAAGAAGTCCAGCCATGATGGTGTAAGAAGTGACTCGAATGTGCCATTGATTTGATTTTGAACGAAGGACTGCATCCCTTGCATCGATCGTACCGCATCGGCTTGGGGCATTTTAGGATTTACAAAAAGGAAAAATCCAGTAGTAGGCTGAAAACAAGTTAGCATCCTCGAATCCGTCTAATTTACGTAATATATACACACAGCAATGAATCCACCCCATCCTAGCCGAATAGAGTGAGTGATATCAAGGGACATTGTTGACAAAACCAAGTACCTTGTTGAGCAAATTCAATCATATTTTCAGCTAGGAAGCTCATAAAGAGTTTTTGATTTGCGGTAGTGTTGGTGAAGAATGTAACGATACTAGTTATTCCTAGTCAGCGATGTAAACTGGAGCATTGAGACAGATTATTCACGTAGGTATTTTCATCGCCGGGAGGGCCAACTCAGTAACGTTGAGCACCACGCCAAACGTGCCCCCGCCCCCGCCACGGAGCGCAAAGAAAANGATCGGTATTTTGGCACTCATTAGCGATCAAGACCTCTCCAGAGGGGATAACGACCTCAATTTCGAGCTGTCTTGTACAGTCAGTTAAACGTAGACGAGAAACTGAAGGGTGTGAGACGTACCGCACGATCGACCGCAAGGCCAAAGACACTAGAAAATGCACTGAATTTGTGTAAGTCTGAGTTATTTATCACGCCAGTAGGGGTTGCTTTACCTGTGTCCTCCCCCCTTTGTTTTTTTTATTGTCAGGCGCACCAATTTTTACTTTACTTGAAGGAGACTTACGAACCTGGAAGTATCCACCAGCGGCGCCTACACTTGGATCAGTGCCTCCGGGAACAGTGATGTTGTTCGCGTCAGCAAAGGCATACAAATCACTGTGCCTCACACCTGCCTAAATAAGGTCTCAGAACAACTACCTCAGACTTTCAGGCACTTCCTGCTTACCCCGATCGTTACTGCCGGCTTCGCAGAGGAAGAAGGACAGCCTGCAGGCACGAAAACAGTGTTGTACGACAGCTGAATTTGTGAAACGTTAGAATACGCTCGAAGAGTCTCGGAAACCTTTCTTACGGTTTGGAAGTTATGTGTCTGAATTTCATGTGTAAGCACTCAAGACAATGCATAGCGACGCTGGAGAAGTGACTTACCCAGATTGCCAAGGTACCTGCACCACTACTTCGCCCTTTGTAGTCGTGCTGGATAATTTGCGAGTAAGCGGATGAAAATGTTTTGGAGGAAGATGCAGCCTCATACTCCGGTGTTCTTGACAACAAGGGGGACCCCAGTTGCTCTAGAGAATTTGAACCCAGCAATAATGTCATTTGAGCTTTCTGCGTCAATCTACGACAGATGAAGGAAGAAAACCATCAGTTAAAATGCCAAAAACATGTCTTTCTGTTATGCACTTACGTAGTAGGCCGGTACACTTCCTTGAAAGCAAGTCTGATTAACAAACGCCTTGGTGTCGTTAGGTCGAGACGAGTCGAGCAAACATTGCTGAGAGGTAGATTGACAAGTTTCCCATTCGGTCTGGTCCGGCGTTGTAAGTCGAAATAACAGCGAGTACAAATTTTGAATTCTAATAATTACATTCATGTATGAACCGAACTCCTGAACACGAAGGTCTATTGCAAGGTAGTATTAGCAGGGAAATCGCAAAAGGAACATGTGAATACCTCTGGTCGTGTAGTTGGCCTCGATTAGAGAGCACTTTTGAGCACTTAAAGCCCCACCCGTCTGAAAAGCACTCTGAAAGCAAGGTCGTGCAAAAGGCGTCCCTTGGAAAAGCCGGCCATTCACAGATACGTTCAGAGCATTCCATTGTGCAGAGGAAACGGCCAAGGCGACTGGGAGCCCCGCCGAGACAAGGCTGGCCAACGCAAAGAAGAGCGCTCTTGACAAATGCATTTGGGCAGATCGACCTGCATGAAATGCGTTTTATAACACGACATTCAGTTATTAAATATTCCCGCCAGGAACGGCAGCATCGAAAGACCTCAAGCGTCTATAAAGTCAGTGTGACAGACATCCCCAAGGCATTGACCGATGTCCCGGCAGATAGCTCTCAGGAACACGCAGATGGGGCAAAGAATCCGATGTCGTGGTTACTAGGTGATGTAGAGTCAGAAACACCTTGCGAGTGTTACAGGGCGGATAAGCTATCTTTGGTCTTTGGCGTTTTGATGTACGATATACTACCAGACTTCGTTTTTCTGATGCATGTTCAAAAGTATCGCTGAAGTTCTTCGTTTATGTCTTCTCGCCACCATTAAGAATTTCCGCAGCAGCAAGATGAAGTTCAGCGTTGGAAAGAAAGAGCCATTCAGTTCAGACTGAAAAATGTGACGTCGGCTACTCCCGGCGCTCATCAAAATGAAAATGATCTACCCTGCACACACACTGACAGTATTAAACCCACCCTGCTGGTCTCCTGTTATTGATTATCTCCTCCTAATCAATGGCTTTGTCTCCCAGAAACGTGAGAACCACTTCTATGTCTCATGCTTTTTTTCATTCCTGTAAAGTGTTGATCGCCGCGGATGAATGCTGAATGAATGTGAAGTATTTAATTACTATTAGACCAACACTCCGTTCGCGATGGCTCCATTCAAATCTAGGATTCGAGCTGTGTTCGACGTCCTTCCGGTGACCACTAAGTGGCCATTACGACCAGGAAACTATGGTCACTGTCGCTCAGCAGAATTGACACATTCAAAGCAAGAGACTTCCTGATTCCCGGAAAGATTTAGACAATATTTCTATCGGACAATACTGATCTTTCAAAGGGTCAATCGCTCAGGACGGTTTGCTTGCAAGCTTGAGCACAAGCCGAACTGCCCTTAATGAATTTGAATCCCGGTGATGTTTTTCCCTTCATGTACTCAAGTCCTTGAAGGAACGATCTTTTTTCAGCATTTGTAGGAAATATATATACCGGCGTATTTCTGGCGTGAAGACAGGATTTGAAATACAGCCGTGCTCAAAAAAANGTCAATACGACAGATCTTGACGAGTTAACCTCGGCTCATCACTGATGGTCCTGACAATGTTAAAATGCGCGGGTTTAATAAAATCCTGTTGGTTGCCACTTTCACAAAGCTCATTGGTGCCCCTGATGAGTGTACACTGTGGCAGCACAACCTGGTCACTCACAAGGGGCATATGAAACTCAGTTACGCCGGATCCTGACAAGCAGGGCTACTCAACATCTCTGAAAACTAAGCATCATTCTGTGCCGACAAATTCCGGATGGCGATTCTATGGCGATTCTTTCATCTCACGAACTTCTTCAGCCGCATGCTGTCTGAGGTGGCTCCGAGGATCAGGAAATATGAGATTTTCAGGTTTCTACTACCAATAGACCAAGTCAATTCTCGGGCGTACCTTTTCTTTTTTTATTCGTTCCTCCTGACAGTGGGAGGGATAATAAGACTTTATCCAAGCGAAAGGTAGTCCTGTTTCTACGTCTCTCAGAAGCCTCAACCTGTGTGCTGTTGGTTCATTTTTCGGTTGGCCAGCTGCGTGAGTTCTATGATGATCAGTATAAATCATCTGCAGAGGCACCTATGAGTTCAGAAGTTACTGGTCGACATCATCTGCTGGCCGTGCATGAGCAATCCAAACTCTGACGATTGCCGTATTGTATCTTCGGAAGTGACTCGCAGAGCTGGCATCTTTCTACGTGGCAGACTACTTGGTTCTCTGGCTCTCTAAAACACCTAAGATCGATAACGTCCCTTTTGCTTCTCTTGTTTGCTCAAATATGTACACCGATCGGTCGTGACTCTTAATGTGAGTGTTCCAATAATTCGTGGGCCATTTTGAGAGCACTCTAATTGATATACGCGATATCCTAGCTGATCTGTACTCTACGCTATGTTCTACTAGAAGCTATGAGCATCAGCAGTGGCATTCTTCTGAGCCCTTCAGCGGTGCTATCGTCCGGTATACCTTCCTATGACCCTAAAATCAGGCGTATATTTCCTCTGTTTGTGTAATACCTTCAATTATGTGCAGCCTGCGGCCCGTTCAGATTCGCAAGCTCTGTTTGGAGTCGACAATTTGGTTCCTTAGAGGTTCCCATCCGAGCCTATCGTTAGCGCTCAAAAACTTGAACGTCCAGATCGCTCTGCTATACTCATAAGACTATCACCGCATGGAGGAGAGAATTTTGGGGATTTGTACATTATCTCGGGTACTGTCGCTCAAGTACCAAGTCTTTGATTCTTTATGACTGGCCGCCGCCTCTCATTTAAGTATATACTATATTGAAATTGGCAAGATTTCCGGGCCTGGACTCGGTCGCTCGGAGTCAGTGATAAGTATGAGTCTTAAAAGAGAAAGAAAATTTAACATCTTCTGAGCAACGATAGACTGTAAATAAGAAATTCGCATCGTATCATCTTTGAAGTTTTACTAGGTTCAACCAAGTTGACTCGGACGCGCGCCCTGTATATAATCCTTACGTGTTTTTAAATTACGTAAGGACGTTGCGTGTCCGTCAACTTTCAGCTGTGTTGAAATGTACCATTGACAATGTTTCATGTTCGGTGATTTCGAGACATTTATGGTGCTTTCGGTACCATGTCGCTTACTGAGATCTTGCACTCGCCGTCGAAATCTATCAAGAAGCAGACTTCAACTATTCTTCTTACACCTCAGAAACGCAAACATCTGAGTTCGGATGCAAACACAGTCGAAACCATCCGATGGCGCGACGAGGCACACACCAGCTCTCGAACGAATGAAAACGAATCGCTATATAGCAAGAGAACCATACATTCATCAATGGAAATATTCAAGTGGACGTTCAATCAGGCTGCAGTCGTTCCGTGTTTCGTGAAGGACGTGTATGAGATGAAGAATGAAGATGATTGTAAGTTAATAGTTACCAGTGTACACCTCTATCATATCTTCTTATTAAGTCCTTCAGTAGTGCGTGATGTCTTCTGGCTAGGTCGCGTTCCTTGCAGGACCGTGAAGGTTATAGGTGTGGTTGTTAGTGTGGATCAATTTGACGACATGACCCGTTACAAAAGTATGTCTCTCTCTTTAGCATACATCATTTTTTTAAGGGTGAATGCCAGTCGATGACGGTACCGGGGTCATCGATTGTGACTGTAGGCACCCGAAACAGCCAAACCCACTCCCGATATCTGAAGTCAAGAACATCGAACTCACTTCGAAGTACAAACCACCTCGAGACGCAAAGCCTGCGTCATCTCAGGATGGTAAACTCGGAGTACGCTTGCTTATACCTACAGCACTCTTGGGATCTTCCATTTCTGTCCAGGGTAGGGTTCTGCGCGGGAGAGGGTCGAGGTTTTTGCGAGTGGAAGTCGGCAATCTTTGTACGTGTTCTCCTCCTACAACTATTGTGCTGCTGAATATACTATTGTTTGCTTTGAAATAGCTGTCTGCAAATCATCAAACGATGAACCACACCACTGGCTTAATGTCTTGCGATTGCACCGCGAATTCTATTCTCTCAAAGAACCGTTCGCTATCCCAAAATTAGAACTTGGGACTAAATCAGCGTTTCCCATCACCGAGACTTCATCATCTCTGCCTCCATCTTCCCCTGTTACCGCGTCTTCACCACCTAGGGACGAACCTAGTCCAGGTCGGTCATCAACCTCCGTGAGTTCATTGACATGAGTTTCTACAAGACCTCAGATTTTAGGCTTACATGAGGGTATAAGTCTCCCCAGCGACCTCGTCTTCGCCATCCTTCGCGTCTGCGGTCGCGTGATCTCACAGATGTCACATTCCGCCTTTACCTTAAGCATTATCTTGACTTTGCCCCGCCTTACCGGCCCTCCTTCCGTACCGCAACTCCGACTGTGAGCTGTGAAGATAGTGATAGCGAATACAATGGCTCCACTGAGCACTGTACGACACCAACTCCGACTGGTCGGCATAGAGCGCGAAGCAACTCTATTTCTCTAGAGACACCGAGGCCGAGGAACCAGATACGGCAGGNACCGAGCCACGGTCCGTCAACTTCAGTATCACTAGATGATATAGGAGAAGAGCCGCAATACGGCTTTACACTGAGCTATCTTCGGCGTGTTCCTATGCTTGCCGAAACGGCCCGCTTAGTGGTGCGCGCTGAACGTAAGAGGCGCGAGAAGGAGACCCGGAAGCGCGAGAAGGAGAAAGACAAAGATAAGACTTCCCAGCGTCCACAGCTGTCGGTACCGCAGTCATCTTCCAGGTCACTTCACACTTCATCTATACCTTCTAGAGAATGTGCGTCTGTAAAGGGGAAAACGCTTAGTGTAGAGCCGACTGTACGCAAGATGAAGCGCTTGTACCAAAAGGCGATTCGGGATCTGTACGCAGAGGGAAGCATTGTGCTATGGGACGGGCCTCGCCGGCCTTGTGATGATACGAGTCTTGATAATGACGGCAATGATGGCGATAACCTTGATGGACCGAGCTGCTTGTGGAAGACGAGCACGGGCGTCGGCACGTTCTCACTGTCTTCAACGAATGCCACTGCAAGTACAGCAAGTGGGAAAAGTACACAGGACAGCGCTTTCGACAGCGCCGACGAACTGACAGAGCCTGATGAGTGTGAGGAGGCATATTTCCCCGTTACATCGACCACCGTCGGAACGCTCATTTTGCGTACAATCAAAGATATGACCGCGCCTCAGTCACACAGAAGGTCCCAGTCGCGGACATTTAACCCTAGTAACCCCAGTACAGAATCTTCTACATCTGCAGTTGCATCTACATCGGCGCTTTCTGCTCCTATGCGTCCTCCTGTGCGGCGTCGACGCCCGCCGACTGCAGAGGAAATCTTGATTTACCTTCGTACCTCAAATGCTCGTTGGGCAAATTTGGGTAATTGGATAATTGACGATGCGTTGGAGAAACTACGGCAGGATGAGCGGGTATTCAAAGCAGGCGATGGACGATGGGCATTGTGTATTTGAATTCTGTGATTTTGGTATGTGAATATCTGCTTTATTTTGATCTTATGTATTGTAATCTGCATATACATAACATACACTATATTAAAATGTAATATGCAACCGTATTACCTTGGCCACTGTTGCTTTTGTGAAAATAGCTTAGGAAAAGGTCAATTGATTCCACAAGACGAACCAGATGTGCAAATACGAGTGCAAAACCTCTCAACTCAACTGGTTACTAGTCGGTGGGTTGGCGTCCTCGAAGCGATGCGGGCGGACGATCTTCTTAATTGAAGGGATGGTGCCCTTTGAAATCAAAACAAGAGCACCGCTGTGAGACTCCACGTCCCCGACCTCGTATCCTCGGCGCAAGAGAGCAATCAACTCTGACGAGGGAGCAGAGTAAATTGCACCGCAATCATCATGTGGGTTTCGTATCTCTCGTCTAAACCCATGCGCGGACCACGTCATGCCGAGGAATCGAGTAATCCGGCTCGTTCCAAGATGATATAGGAACTATGTATTTTTTTTTTTTNGGCTCCGTGCACCTAAAAAGCTTGAGCTTCGAGAGCTGGAGGGATCGAAAATGACTCGAACTGCCATTAAATAAATCTTGTTGGCTGGTCCTTCTTGTTCGGTTGAGACGAGAAAGAATCCGGTCAGGGGTTCCCGTAAAGCTGTGGATATTCCAAGGAAAGTCGCAAAAGGCTGGTCTTGCCTAGATGAAAACTGATAGGAGCCAGTTGATTTAAATGCAACGTGCACATGCCGGTTTCTTGGATGAGAAACTTGCGCCACCCTCACCCTTCCCTGTATTGTACAACTTGGACAAAATTATGGTGCTGCATGAGATGAGAATCGCCAGATGCATAAATCAACATGACGTGAATTAGCTGCCCGCATCTGATGTGATTAGACAACTCTCATGGTGAACAAATGCCATTGAGGAAGATAGGACGCACCATAATCGATGATGACACCTCAATATGCCCTCTTATTCATGACCATGAATCTATTGGAGTCTACAAACGTGGTAACCACATATGAGTCTCCAATGCATGGACTCGCAACGTGTTCATCTAATGAGACACAGTACTCCCGTATTTCTTCAAGGTTTGATTGAAGACCGTGAGACGTTAGTTGTTAAGCAGTAAAAGATATGATTTGAGTTCTTGAGCTAAAGGCTTTTTGTACGACCAACACTGTGATTCGTCTTGATGAGGTTACAGCGTTTTCGGAAAACCTAAGTTTGTCAGTTGCGCGCAAAATATATAAAAAGTTGCGAAAGACTGAGAAGGAAATTCGAGAAGATTGCTTTTCTGAGCCACGGCTCAGCCTAACGGCAGCAGCGGCATATTATTTAAGGGCATATTTTGATACATTTTAAATAAATTACCGACCAAACTACTTTTTTNGTGAAGTTTTTGGTTGGTTATTGGTGAAACTGACAATGACGAGCAAACAACAAAAGGCAGACCACGACGCGCGTCCAGAAAGGTAATCAGGTCAGATTTCCTTTTCAGCCTTTCGCAGCTTTTATTTTATTTTGCGCGTCTTTTCCGAAAAAAACGCTGTAAGCAGGAGTGGATTTGTCTTAACAGACTTTGAAGACCCTTCTTCGGTGTGAGGTCACGATGCATAGGACAAGAAATAATATGCAATTCGTAATCACAACCAAGCTGAAAAGGGATTGAATTTGAGAAAAAATGAAATCATGGTTGATGGCTGAAGTTGAAAACATCAATTCGGCAAGTTCGGCAGGTGCGTGTAACTCCGATTATGTAAATTTAGCAATGGCACGATTCGCTAAAATACTTTTTTTTTCTCGTGGAGTCTTAAAGCTACGACTCTCACCTTCTTTTCTCTTCCTCCTCCCTCCTCCTCTCTCACTCTTCATTGTCATTCTTTACAGTAAGTGCTGCTTTCGTTTATCTCTTTTTATGATGCACAATTATCTGCAAAATTCTCGACGTGTCTTGTGCACTATGGGTTGAATTCCTTCGGGAACCATTCAAGTCTCTGACCTTTTTATACACATCCTTTTTATTTCTTGCGTTTACTCAAGCTCATTTTATTGTCCCCCATTAGTCATGTCTTCAGCTCAACTCGATGATGGTCGCGTTGAGAAGCGCGTCGCAAACTATACCGCCTTCTGGCAGAAGGACATTTCCAAAGAGGTTGGCGCTGATACAGAAAACCGTATCGACAGTTATACCGATGTAGTGAATGGTTACTACGATGGTGCGACTGAGCTATACGAGTACGGCTGGTCCCAGTCATTCCACTTCTCTCGTTTCTACAAAGGTGAAGCTTTTGCTGCATCCCTCGCCCGTCACGAGCACTACCTCGCTGCAAAAATGAACATCCACCCTGGAATGCGCGTGCTCGACGTCGGCTGTGGTGTTGGCGGTCCCGCACGTGAAATCGCACGCTTCGCGGACGCGACTATCGTTGGCCTCAACAACAACGACTTCCAGATCCAACGCGCACGCAGATACACCACACGTGCGGGCCTCTCAGATCAGGTCTCATTCGCCAAGGGTGATTTCATGAAGCTCGCGGAGCAATTCGGCGAGAACAGCTTCGACGCGGTGTACGCGATCGAGGCAACTGTGCATGCGCCGTCATGGGAGGGCGTGTACGAGCAGATCCGTCGCGTGCTCAAGCCCGGAGGAGTGTTTGGTGTGTACGAGTGGTGCATGACGGACAGCTGGGACCCCTCAATCCCCGAGCACAAGGAGCTCGCGCACCAGATCGAAATTGGCAACGGTATCCCCGAAATGCGTCCCCTCGCGAAGGCACGCGAGGCTCTTGTGAAGGTCGGCTTCCAAATTGAGCACGAAGAGGACCTCGCAGAGCGTCCGGACGTTGTTCCCTGGTACTACCCGCTTGAGGGTGATTTGCGCAAGGCACAGACAGTATGGGACTACTTCACGGTGTGGCGTATGAGCTGGAGCGGCAAGTTCGTAACGCACAATGCTATCCTTCTCATGGAGTTATTGCGGTTGGTGCCGAAGGGTACTCACGATGTCGGCGAAACGCTCAAGATTGCTGCTGATGCATTAGTCAAGGGTGGACAGACTAAGGTATGAGCTCTCGTCTGAGATGTTTGACATGAACTCGAATCCTTATTTTTCTCTAGCTCTTCACGCCTATGTACCTCGTCGTCAGCAGGAAGCCTCTCGAGGGCTAAAAAAACTTTCACCGACTATATATATCACCTTCCCATTAGATTGCTTTCATATACAGCTCACATGTCGTAATTCTTGCACTTAATTGGATTTTGGATCTTGAACCAAGCTCGAAGAAAATTGATTACAGGTCATTTGTCGACCAAAACGCAACATATGCTCAATAACTATTTAAAGATGTTACGGGCGCTTCAAATAGGATATAAACGCTGTCGGAGTTGATCGGAGTTGCAAATTACGACGCGTTAGGCTCACGTGCCGCAATCAACATCAACAGTCGGCTGAGTCGCCTCCAGGTTCCATCACTCCACTCGAGGTCTCGAGGAACGGAATACATCTAGTATCTGCAACACGATTCAATCTGAATCTTTAGATCGAAGATTTTGGGACTTCAGATTCAACTAGATTTTAATTTCATCAACAATCTTTTCCGACACCATTATTCCGAGTCAAGTAACTTGAACGCTTCGTTTTTATGCGGTCTACCGGGGCAAGCAAATCGCTGATTAATGCCTCTTTAACTTGCAAATGCACTGAAAGCATAAATCTGCGTTACGAACGCAGAACGGGACCTGCGATTTGCTTGCTGAGTCCACTCGGAACTCAAGAGCAAAACGGCGTTATCCTCCATACTGACCAGGTAAAACAAGGGACAAGGGTAATAGTTTCAAATGGAATTACTAGAATTAAGGAAAGATCTCTGATGTACAGCTGCACTATGGGCTTGCATTCATTCATGATAGCGTCTCTCTTGTGAGTGTTTTCACCCTAGGTTTTGTAACTAGGGCACTCATTGTTTTACCAGTATAATTATTTACTTGAAAATCCATTGAGTCAGCGTTTGACGGTCTCCGACATAGAAAGCACATAAATTATATTACTGGATCCGTCTGACAGTCTGAACTCAAATGGCTGTCAAAGACAAACTAGAAAACCCCGCCTGATGCGAAATCGTCCCCACCTAACTTTGCCGTTTACCACGTTGACTTATCTGCTTCCTGAACTGACCTTATTGCACTTATAGTATGACGACAACGTCGCCATCTCGCACCTCCCTTGCTAGTATGAATGACACGGTGCGTACGCATGCCTCCAGTTCACGACCACTAAGGGGCTGAACATGATCTGCTTTGTAGTGTTTCATCAGGTCTAGTGACATTCCTGTATCGTATAACCCGCGGGTTTTATCTAGTCAGACAACTGCCTTCAAATTTCTGTCTATAAAGGACGCTGGCGTCCCTGGGGAAGGACTGAATCCTGTCTGTGAGATTATGTCTGGTCCGCATAGCTCTCCATCACACAGAAGAACTCTGAGCTTCCCGTTGATGAACATTGCCGTGACGTTTCCGCTCGAGATTCACCCGGACGCGGCGATTAGCAGCTTTGTCGTTCTGCATGGCATCCTTGGGGACGCTCGTGCCGCTTTCACTGTCAGAGCCATCAGGCATGACAATGTTTCAATTCGGAATGGGCTTCTCGACGGATCTGAATATAAAATAAGCTGCTTGGTAGACTTGCTGCAAGGGTTTGCGTTCTTCGTGAAGATAGAGGCGGGGCTCTATAAAGGGCCACAGAGCCTTGCTTTTGCTGTGCGTCATGATTTTTCTTTTGCGTGATCGTTCTTATTTTCTTTTTTAGACGTTTGACTATGGCTCAGTCCTCATTGACATTTATCGAGCTGGATGGCAGGCAATAACGCACATCACCCAATTTTGCATGCGCACGCTAGTAAGTTACTGTCGTTCTTTTCTTCTTGCCAAAATTTTCAACACGTATACTAGCTTGAGGTGTTCTATCATTGGGCGTCAAACGGTGGCGAGAATGAAAAACACGCTGGAAATCACCTCTTTCTGCCTGAGCGGCATCGGCCGCCTGGCTATCAAGTTAGAATACGGTGGCGTCGCATTGTATTCTATACTGCCGAAATGCAGCTTAGGGAAGACAATAAGGCTCATTCTGACTACGGATACGATTTCACGATGTCAGGCCATTGTCTTTGCCTCCTTAGCCGTTTCGTTGATAGCAATCACTGTCGTGGCGAAACTTGACTAAGAACAACTAGCCTGTACCTCGGTTTGTTCTAACCTACATTTTTACTTCGTGGTCTGCAAGTTTTTNCGTTGCTTTTTTCACATTTTCACTGCCGCACTGATATTTGCTAGGACCGGAGTTAAACATGATTTTTCCAAATTTCCATCACACCGTAAACACTAAATTCTTGCCTACATATTCTTCCTTCGACAAGGACCGAATGCAACATCAATTCAAATTATCTTGTCCCTGAGTACGTCTTGGCTCGTGCATGATATCCCATTTTGCCTGTATTCACGAAACGTCTTGCGCCTGCTGGGCTGTTCTGATTTGCCAGGATATCGTCTATGTATGTCCCCACACCCTTCCCCCACAGGACTCAAGTACGTATTCTCTTGTCATATTGATCGCATGTCCTGACATCACTGTAGAAATTGTCTCTCCGTCCGCAAGTTAGGGTACTTGCTTTACTTATAAAAGATCGTCGCAGCCTCCGGCGGAATCGAGTTATGAACTTTGTCCACATTTTATGCGACCACTTCCCATTCTTGTTAATGAATGAATGCTTTCCCTTGGGACCTGGTCGCCACCGTAACATGGACGGCTGTGAAGCAACTTTGCTTCAACACCCCCTTTGCGCAAAGTCAAGGTCATCTGCAGACCCACCACCACTAATATGCATTCTGTTGTCTCGAGCCCGTCCGAGCCCGCACTTCAGCATTGATTTCTGATGGTTTCGGCTAAGGTCTACACACCTAAAACTCTAACATTGTCCAGTAACAGACAACCTCTCGCACGGCCACTGCATTCTGATCAAATCGAAGATATTCCGTTTTATGTGCAGACGCGCTCTAGGATACCTTCTCTGAACATGCGAACCATTGGAAACCATCCCAGGTCAGGTAAATTCGACAATTATAGCTATATTTTCAATATCTAGAACAGCGGTATTTAAACTTCTACTTATAGATTAACGCATTCCAAAAAAACATGTATTTTTTATTTCTAATCTAAATGTCTAAATGTCTAAAGTCTATTGATAATGTACCGCAGTCCAATGTAATTTTAGTTTACGCCTTTTCTTTCTTTCTTTAATCAAAGCTGCAACATAAGTAACATTCGTCTTGCAAAGAGCTTGAAGAGCATGGCAGTCGGTGACGGACGACGCGCCGGGTCTTCGACGAGACATGACTCGGCAAGGTCGCGATACCACGCTGGCGAGAGCTCCCATGTACGTCTCTCGAGGCCGTGCGTCTTCTCTTCACCGATTACCCACATGATAGCACCGAGCCCGTACATATCCATAGCAGGTGTCAGCGTCCCCTCGAAGTCAAATTTTGCATATGAGTCGGAACTGAGGGAGTCGTCACAGTCTCTTTGACCACCCTCGCTCTCAAAGCTCCCTACTCCGCTCCCACTGCTATCAGTCTCGGGAGAGTGCGCATGGAAGGCCTCCCAGGATGCAGCATATTCGGGCGCACACCACCCATACGTAGGACCAACTGGCGCGAAGTCAGTCAGGCGGACGCCGGCGCGCCCATCAAAGAGCACATTTTCGGGTTTGATATCGCCGTTGGATATGCCTTCCTTCTCCATTGCGAGCAGTGCGAGCGCCAGCTCAAAAACCCACCCTGTCTTCGTGGCCCAGGATATTTCCGTCGCGGGCCAGATCAGCCCAAGGGTCTTCTTGCGGCTCTCGAACAGCACCGTGAGATCCCGTCCAGGCATATACGGGGAAAGGAAACCTCTAATCTGTCCAGTCGTATCCTCTCTCTCCGGGCTGTCCTTGATGACGAGTGCAATGGGAGGATTGATGGCAGAGCAGCCTCGCAGCCTGTAAAGCGCCTCGACCTCTTTGAGTATGCTGGCAGCGAATACCGTCTTCTTGAACGCATACTGCTCGTCGTACCAGGTGACGAGATCCACGCCAATGCCAAGCTTATCTACTTTGGTCAGATCATTTATGAGAGCTACCGGGAGTGTAGACAACGATGAAGGGACCTCAGAAAGGTCCTGCATTAGGTTTACGACCTCAGTGTCCTGGAACGTTTCAAATGTCAACTTCCTGTCTTCCCCTGTAACAAGATATATCCCAGTGGCAGGCATGTAAAATGCCTCTAGATTCCCAAGGAACGGAGCAATTGCAGCCGCTATTCGATCGTATTTCTTGAGCTTTGGCATCGAACTGCTGAGAAGCATGTTCTCGAGACAGTCGCGGTACTTGTAGTTACGAGTGTAAACAACTGTTATTTGATGAGATGAGTCATACTTGGTTGGGTCTCCGCCAAAGAGAAAGAAGGCTTTCTCTTCTTCTCCAGGTTTCTCGCACTTGAGATAACTAGGAATCAGTGAATTTTGATTTGATTGCACATCTTCATCGGAGTCCTCTGCGGCGCAAACCAAATTATGATGAGCGCGAGATTCAGATACGGCCTGGGTGAAGGTAAGGATGTCATGCTCACCCTCCAGATCTTTTGTACTCGTCATTCTGACAATGCGATCGATATGTCGCGGAAGTTTATTGTTTACATCCATCGCCTTTTGTAGGGGCGCCCATTCCATTCCTGTATGTTCGCAAGGCATGCATTTCATGAAGAAATGTTAACATTGCGAGTTACATAATAAAGAGCATCTACATTGGTCAAGCAAAGTGAATACCTTCATATGAAGAATGGATTTGTGAGTTTTTATGGTCAACAATAGAGTTGGCTGCAGTGAGTTTGAGTATATTCATCACATCTGAATATATCTCTGACTGAGTAAGAATACCAGCGAGCATCGAGTAGACAGTACAGTGCGAGTCGTGGCAGTATCAGTAGTTCAAGACGGCAAGCATGGCGGCGCAGATATGGTTCAAGCGGAGTTCAAATACATTGTGACACCGTCGCCGCGGCTAAAAGTATTTTCAGCTTATATATTTTCAAAGAATACAAAACATAGACTCAGACAAACTTACGCCTCGAGAAAAACCTAAACTTGAACTAAAATTTGACCTCTTGTTTCTTTTGAACTTCGGACTCGCTGAAATCTCGAAGTTTTTTTGCAGCTCCTCTTTCCCCGAGCTTTCGTCCGTGCCCCCGAGCCGCTCAAGAGTCATCGTCAAGTAGAAAAGAATGCAAAGTTTTTNAGATTCTGAAATCTAAATATTACTCACTGCGCCCATTGGAGCAATTCGAACCAGAGAAGTTGCACACATAGTAATTATGCATGTGCAATATCAAGACCAGAAATTGCAAACTCCTGAGTCCTCGATGCATAGTCTTTTCTCCGAGGTTATTATTTCTCATGACTCCCTATATCCTCGGCAGCATTTTTGCTACAGTGGCGTTCGAGGAAATAGACTGCATACACCAGTCTTAAAATACAGCTTTGCGAGTGTCTATTTTAACGTATCCTCGGGATCTTTTCAACACTGCTGATTTCATGCGGTGAAACTGTCACAGCGCCGATCTTGCTCTTGCGGACAACGACAATGTATAGAACGGACTGCAGCGATGTTTCGAATCGATCAAGCAAGCGGGACGTTAGCCTGATAACGAAGGCCACATAATCTGTCTGCAGCATAAAACTGCGACGCTCTGTACATGTATCATCACTAGACAACGGCTTCTTCTAGTGTATCTGCCCTGGTGCACTAATACTAGTACATAATGTACACTGCTGCTATTCTGAGCACACTCGTCCTGTCCGCTTTCTCGTTTGTGAACGGTCATGGCTACGTACAGGAAGTTGTCGCGGTACGTATTACTTTTTTTCAACATCACAGCATAAAGAGGATCTAAGTCATGCTTGTTCCATCTGCGTGCCGCTCGGATTCTCGGATATAGGATGGCGTTTCATATACTGGATACCTCCCGTACAGTGATCCGTATTACAACCCCGTGCCTGAGCGCATCATCCGCGCGATTCCAGGAAACGGTAATTATTGGCCTCGTCCACGTTTCTGCGTTTTTGCAGGGTCGCAGGTGGCACTGATGCTTTCCTACTTTCCTACTATATAGGTCCAGTCACAGACATCACGTTGATAGAGTACGCCTAATGCCTTCCTGAATCGTTCAGGGAGGTTACATTTTCTTCTCTTCATTTACTAGTCTGCAATGCAACGGTGACTCTGCAGACGGCATCATCGGCACCTCGCCGGCGCCCATCTATGGGACCGTCAGCGCCGGCTCACAGGTCAATCTCAACTGGACTACATGACCCTCAAGCCATGTCGTAAGTCCATCTCTTTATATTCCATTCACTGACAGCATGCTAAAACTTCCGTGCCGCATAGGGTCCAATGATCACTTACATGGCTGCGGCTCCCGAGGGCACGAATGTCACCGCTTGGATGCCGGGAATCGAGTGCGCTCGTGTCACGCAGTATTATCATACTCGATATCTTAATAGCTTCGGGCTTTCCTTCCTAGAGCTGTATGGTTCAAGGTAGCGGAGGCAGGCAAGACCGCTGCCGGTCTGTGGGCCTCGACAGATATACTGACCGAGAACGACAGCATCTACACGTTCACTGTCCCCACATCGCTCAAGCCTGGCCAGTACATCATCCGTCATGAAATAATCGCACTCCAATCGTGAGCATTGGATTTTAGGAGCTGTAAAATTATTAATATATTCCTCTTTCGGTTTTCTTTTAAGCGCGTATGTCTACCCGTAAGTGTATACTAAATTCAATGACAGCTCTTACTCGACAAATGTCTAACTAGCACTTGTATGCAGAGGTGCACAATTCTATCCTTCATGTATCCAGCTTGAGATTACGGGCTCAGGATCAGCATTTCCGACTTCGTTCGTCTCCTTCCCTGGCGCATACACTCCCGACACGCCGGGCATCGCCTTCGACGTCTATACGAGTCAGTGCCTAACGAATCCATGATATCGTTGTTACCTTTTAACCCTACTTATCATCTACCCTATACTCTGCAGACACGAGTGCGTACCCCATTCCCGGCCCGCCTGTGTAAGTGTTTCTCTTCTTGTCTAGGCTCTTTCAACTTCGCGGACTTCTCTGATTCTGATGTTTGGCCATCCCGTGCTCAGCTGGACCGGCATCTGAAGCGACCTAGAGCGTACGTACTTCGAAAGACGTGTACAGCAGCTGCCTGTATGACGAGCTCGGAGAATTCGAAGGTAGAGTTTGAGCTCTGGACTCTGGACTCAGTCTCTGTGTGTTGTACAATTTTTTTTTTACGTTGAGGATTGTGGAAGTAAACGAGAAATATAGTGATGCTGAAACAAATATTTTATTAAGAGATTGTGTGCCCTGCAAACAGTGGACGTCGGCAATAGACGGTCTTCATGTTTGTGTCTCGGCGTTCGGCCCGAAACGGGCGCCACTGTGTTCTTAAACACTGTCCACCATGAGACCATGTCCCCGTCCAGCAGCTCACCCTCAAAAGCTGCCAGAAAATTTATATACCAGCTCGTACTTGCCTTGACATCCCTGACGACGTGAAAGAAATTCAAGAAAAGTCAACTCAGTTTCAGTACTTCGAATCGCATCGCATATTGTCAGTATGGCACAGCAGTCGTACTTGCAGTCGCTGTTCTCGCTCGAAGGAAAGGTTGCAGTCGTGACGTGAGTTCTTGAAACCGATGTTTTATGTTCTTGCAGTATCTGATGTTTGTGTGTGATGCAACGCAATACCGATAATGGATCGTGACCTCCTAATTTGGTTAAAATCCTCAGTGGAGGGACAAGAGGCATTGGTCAAGCGCTCGCGCTTGCTTTGGCGCGAGCCGGTGTAGACATCGTTCTCATTCAAGCGAGTATCACCCTGTTCTCCGTCGTTATGCAAATCTTACCCTCATATTTCATTTCTGCATACAGAGGAATGAAAGCAATCAAGAAACTGCTACCAAAGTTCGAGAGGCATCAGTGGGCCGTCGTGCTTGGATCGTGACGTGCGATCTATCATCGAAAGAGCAAATTGGAGGGGTCATACAGCGCATCACATCACCCGAAAGCGAAAACGGCCTTGGACTTGACATCGACATTCTGGTGAACTGTGGTGGCATCCAGCGGAGGTATGGATATATGTATCACCACTGTCCTTCATCTTATCCTGCATCCTGTTGATCAGGCATCCTGCTGAGCTCTTCCCTGACGATGATTGGCAAGAGGTGCGTTAGTTCCACTTCATTGCTGAACTCTAATTTACATACATTCATCCTAAAATTACCGTGTTTTCATCTAGGTTCTGCAAGTGAACCTCAGCAGTGTGTGGACACTCTCGCGTGACGTCGGGCACTATATGCTTGCTCGGCGAGAGCGATCAAATGATGATGGCGTTATTGTGCCTCGAGGAAAGATTATTAACATCGCGAGTTTGCTGTCATATCAAGGTGCGTAGGCTATTTTAGCAATGGTTGGCTTTCTTTCCATCCAACCTTTAAGCTATCAAGTATCTAATGTCGAATCATTATTTTTTCAACAGGCGGTTTCACCGTTCCTGCATATGCAGCAGCAAAACACGGCGTGCTCGGTGCAGTAAGAATTTATTCCACAATCGCGAATGAAGGTGACAGTTTAACGTAATCCAGACTAAAGCACTGTCGAACGAATGGAGCGCAAAGGGCATTAACGTCAACTGGTTAGTCCTTAAACTCGTGCTCAAAAAAANGGGCAACGATTCTGAAATTGCGCCTTTTTCCGATAAGCATCGC
The DNA here is from genome assembly GCA_004802695.1 of Phellinidium pouzarii. NCBI lineage: Eukaryota > Fungi > Basidiomycota > Agaricomycetes > Hymenochaetales > Hymenochaetaceae > Phellinidium > Phellinidium pouzarii. The sequence goes on from SGPK01000278.1 coordinate 21,458, forward strand.
ACCCGGTTACATTGACACCGAGGTCAGCCTTCTTCGTTAAACACATTTAAAATGAACAGCCTGACTGATTAACCATTGTTCTTCAGATGAACACTGCGCTCATCAACAACCCTACGCGCGCGCGTCAGATTCTCGAGCGCATACCCGCAGGTCGCTGGGGGTCGCCCGCGGACTTCGAGGGCGCCGTGGTGTTCCTTGCGAGTGCTGCGTCAGATTATGTATGCGGTGAGACGCTCACTATTGATGGAGGTTGGATGGCTCGGTAGGCTTGTGCTGGACTCGCCGATTTGACCTTTGGGAACCTCAGAAGAATTAGAAACGTCGTTGGGATGGAAGAAGGAATTTTGGTTTATTTTCGACGTGTATAATCTTACCTCGAGTTCTGATATAAAAATCAAGGCAGCTGTAGCACATCTTCATTCACTCGACTCAATGTAATTTGATATGTAGACAGTCTGTCGCAGAAAGAAAGTTCAATGTGTCTTCGGTTATCAGCTATTTATACAACATTGCGATCGAGCAGACACAAGCAAGGTGCTTAGTACAGTATGAAAGAGAACCAGATGTTAGCGAACAAGTTCGAATTAAAAGGTTACAAAAGTAATTCCGTATAGTGGAGCCCGACAAATTGTCCTCATTCCTCTTCGTAGTTATCAATTCATTGACTGAGCAGATACGGGCGTCGTATTGGCCTGCGGCCACGACTGCCACTGCGCATGACTCGGCAGCGACATCCAGAAGTCACCATCAAGCGCATGGTCATCTGCAAGCATCTGAGCAAGCCCGTCCGCCTCAATCGGTGGCCAATTCAAATCAAACTGCGAAAAGTTGAAGTTCGCTGTGCTCGGACTCGTTTGGAACATCTCGAGGCCAGCCGCCGAATTGATGCCGCCACCGACCCCGCTGCTACACCCATTGGTCCCATACGCATTGGAAGAGGAATCCGGATGCAGAGTCGACTGTGCATAGAGATGTTGGTGCTGGTGCTGGTCGTGTTGATGGCGATGGTGGTGACCATGTGCGTGTTGATAAGGAGGAGGCGCGAGGCCTCCAGTATACGCCGAGCCCTGCGCCTGCGCCGCAGAGCCAATCTGACCGCCGTAGTACGTGCCATTCGCAGAAGCGAGCGAATGCTGATGCATGGCGTTCTCCGCGTGGCTCCTCTCAGCGAAGTTCGCGTTGACGTCTAAACGCGGCATAGGCAGATGTGCGGGCACCGCTTCTGTACCGGGACTATGCGCGTGAGCAGGCCCCTCACGCTGTCGCAGGGAACCCGCCGAGTGGGTGAGTGAGCCCATCGCGAGCGAAGTCGAAGCAGTAGGGCTTGGAATCGAGCTCGATGTCGATGTCGCCAACGACCCATTATTTGATGCAATCGATGCCGATTTAACGCCCGGCGACATACCAGATCTCGGGAGCGAAGTAGAATAGTGATCGGATGGGGGCTCGGCGAGAGCCCGTCTCTTCGGTGTGCCGACCTGTGAAGCGACGCCGTCGACCCCACGACTAAAGACGCGGAGAAGCCCATTCAGCAAGCGTGCGTAGCGTACACCAGAATGCTGTTCATCCGAACTCGCACAAGCGAAGCAGAGAATGACCTTTTTGATGAGCTGCACAATAGCACGTTGGTCCTGGGGGACCACAGCACCAACAAAGACGGCCTTTTGGTATAATTCTATTTGAGCTAAATATAACAAGATAAACGTTCTTTCAAATACCTTAAGTAGAAAAACTCCGGCGTATCTGTTTCAGAATGTTAGAGAAAGTGGAGGCACAGATTGGATACACTGACTGGAAGTACAAGAAAAATCTCCATGGCAGGTAAGACATTGTCCCATTGGGATGCAGTCTTTCTACACATATGTGAAGTAACTCCGTCTGTATAAATAGGGCAAGTCAGCCTCTAGAATGCCTCAAAAGGTCATGAAACGCACAGCAGCATCAATCGCTTCCAATATAAAGCGTGCATCTGGACTTCCCATTGGTCCACGCGGGAAGATAATGTTGTCTGCGACCTTCTTCCCATCCGAAGAAGTCGATGTACACCGTTGTACATGTGCCTGGAAGGCAAATGCATAGATATATAGACGTGTATAGTGCTTCGTAAAGACAACGACGAAGACAACCTCATCAGTTACTACTCATTTAGCCATTCAACAAGACATAAAACTCTTACGAAACTGATCCAGACACATTCAGACACGATAAACGTGTCCCAGACCTTGCCCTCCCAGTTGAGACGAAACCCATTCTAGTTAGAGATTAGTGTACTCATTCGTTATGTATTGTGATAATTTTGCTTACTATGCCTATGTTAAGACAAGAAGACAGGTTAATTAAAGTAACTAAATGACAGATGAATAGCGGACTAACTTCGAGTGAGCTCATCCAGATATCTAAATTTAATATGAAGGCTTCGTGAGCATACTTTAGTCGAGAAACAGGCTAACATACTTGTGGTAATCTCCGACGCGTACCAGCGCGATAGTGCGATCTTTGGATGGGTACAAGACATCATGCGCAGATGCCATTGTTTGAGTAAGTTCCGTATATCTATTTTCAATGCACCGATAAATCAGGGACGGGTCGAATCAATTTTGTTGGCCGATAGATATTGCGATGCGATCCTTAACAGACAATACTCACGCCTGAAGCATCGCAGAGAAATCATCTTGGAGGCCTGCGATGGGCCGCAGAGACGGGAAGGCGTCAGATACGGAAGGGAATGCGCCACTGTGTGTGCGTTGAAAGCATAGTCCAGGACCTAACCGGTATAAGGAACTTATTCGAAGTGACAGATCATAGGAAACTCACCTCTGCTCCAAAATGCTTTCCCTGAACGAATAGAGATGCTAGGGGAAAGCACGATTTGAGGTCAGTATCGTACATTCCTTTTATCACAAGTTTCTACCTTCTGTCAAATATATAACAGTCTAGTTGAGGTGCTCTATCAGGCATTGTCTTCTGGGTTTTATGCTTGAAATTTACTCACAAGTCCACGCCAACCTCTCACGATCAAGGAGCTCATTCTCTCCCTGCTCGTCATCCTCAACTCCTGGCGTGAGTGGCCGAAGTGTTTTCTGGTCGAGTCCAAGCATATAGCTATAGTTCAACAAACCGTGAGAATTAAAAGATGACAGTGATGTTTGCAAGTCAACCTTACCCCGTACGTACAGCCATTCCTACTAGCATCCATGCCATGCGATGCTCCTCGTCTTCAGTGGCAGGCTCGGGGCGGCGCGGGAGATTTTCTTGTGAGAATAATTTTAATAAGCGAATAGACATGGCAAAGTGATTAACAAGGAAACCTGATAGAAGGAGCAAGGCCTCTACAGTGCCAACGGATCCGACTTTGCCAAGAATAAGCTCATTAATTAGGGACTGCATGTACTCCCAGCTATGTGCGTGTACGTCGAACATTTTCTCCTGTCTCGAAGCGATAACGACAATGGCGGTGAGAAGTGCTACCTCCTCCGATGCAAAACGCGCGAGTTCGACAGAACAACGCGGCATTCGGTGGTGTGGAACCATCGGAAACACAGCATGCGAGCGAGCAAAAAAANTGCCGTACAAGATGTGCGAGCGCTGCCGGAGAGAGCGCACGTGCACGTACGAGCGGATATGAGCTGAGAGAAGGAGGCGCGGGTGCGTGATGGGTATGTTTAGAGTGTGAGTGGCGATGCTGGTTGTGGTTATTGTAGATATCGCAAGATACGAGAGGGCCGTCATCTGTTTGTAGACCAGACCCAAGGTCAAGGCCGAGTTCTGCAGCGCTAGTGTGCGTGTGCGTAGGCGATGCATTCGAATTGGACTCGCTCATACTGGCGTGTGAGTCTCTGCGCTTCGCCTTGTTCTTACGGTCGACGTCTGCGGCAAGTGCTAGGAGGTTGAGTGCGTCGGTGGGATTGCGTAAAGATGCAGCGGCGAGGCTCTGGGGGTCGAGGCGGTCACGGTCGCCGGCATTATCGTTACCAGAGCCAGAGCAGGAGTCCAGGCGCATTGTCTTGCGCGGTGGACCTTCAGAGTCGGATCTGTTTCGACTATCCTGCTCGATGTCTGTGTCGAGTTCCGGGGGAGGAAAAGATACAGAATGAGGACCATCATTCTCGTTTTCTGCTGTATTTTAGAGAGAAAAAAANTAATTTAGCAATCGGGCATATAGTCATAAGGCGAGAAGTTCGGACCATGTTTTTGAGCTGCAGCACGAGATTTGCGAGACGCACTTTTCGCGGCTATCGGGCGCTCAGCGCCCCTGTCGGTTTCCCCCATGGCTGCGCTCGACGTAGACGCCCTTTTGACGATCTTCCCGCCTCTATATGACGGGGCGAAGATGCATTCGCGCCTCTCGCGCTTGCATCGAGCGCATGGGGGCTGACTTGGTGCATCAATGTCTCCGAGATCGCATTTTGCTTTGCGCGAGCGCTAGGATAGTACACATCAACACGATGCCCAGCAGAAACACAGAACATGCGCACGCAATGCAGACAGGCCTTGTACGCTCTGCGGCGACTCTGCTCTGCGCTGTTGAATGGCTCGACTGAAGATTCTGGAGAAAACCCGCTCATTTGAACGAAGGTCGTTTGTAGGTCGGTTATCGACGGCGGTGAAGCAAGTGTGACGATCACTCCCAAAACGAGAAGGACCAGATGGCGCATCACAGTCACACCCGGATTTGGCAGGAAGGGTAACATAACATGTGTCACATATTAGCGTCACTCTCATTGGCATTCGAGGAATAATCTGACTCTGGCCAGGATGCAGAACTATGAATACAGTACCGTGAAGCATTCCTCAACAGAAGTTCTTCGTTCTCTGGAAGACTACTCGGACGTCGCGTCATGGATCAACGATATACTCAGCACCGACGACACTGAGGGACAGGATGCTGAAGAAGGCGTCTATGATCTCTCAGAACTCGAACGCCGCGTGTCACATCTGTCGGCAGTACTCGAGGTTGCATGCGAGGACACGTCGGCTCAGCTCGAGAAGACCATCGAAATCATCTCGCGGACTGTGCCGCGACTCACGTACGACCTCCAGCTCATGCAAGAGAGCGCACTGTCGCTACAGGTCGCATTGCATGCCGTAGAGAGCCACTCGCAATCGTTGCTCAGCACTTCAGACATGGCTCCTGTTCTCAATCAGCTGTATTTCCTTGATACAGTAAAGCGAAACATGGATGCCTCGCTAAATGTGCTGCGGGAGGCGGAGGCCTGGTCTAGTCTCGAGTCTGAAGTCATCTCATATCTTGCCGAACAGTCCTATTCCAAAGCTGCATCCAGACTTTCAGAGGCTACTAAATCACTTGGTGTCTTCGAAAACACGCCTGAGTTTGAGAACCGTAAAACCCTCATGACCAACCTTCAAAATCAATTGGAAGCGGCACTTAGTTCCGCCCTTGTAGCAGGTATAAACAGCAACGATGTTGATGCTTGCAAGAAATACTTTGACATTTTTTGTCATATCGAACGAGAAGCCGAATTTAGGAGCTATTGGAACGGAAGTAAGCGAAAAGGAATTGTAATTCTGTGGGAGCAGACCGAGCTACGAGATTGTGAACAGCATTCAATAGGAAAAGAAATTGTGCGCAAACTCGCCGCTTTTCTGCCTGTTTTTTTCCAGGAGATTTTGTCTGTGTTACAGACTGAGCGACTTTCTGTCGTTTTGATATTTCCTGACCCTCAATCAACCCTATCTACGTTCATAACCAGTACACTCTCATCGCTTCACCCCTCCCCCTCACAACGACTCAACTTACTCGTCAACTTCTATGGAGATCTAGTCTTACCAGAGCTCATATCAACATTCAAAGCCACCGAGGAATTTGCGGTTGCTACTGATAAAATTATGGAGAAAGTTGGATACTCCATCACGCCGTCCGCCCTTCCACCTTCATCAGATGACCGCGACAACCCATCCTCCCAACGACCGCTTTCACGGCGCCGCTCAACGAGACAATCCTTCTCACGGCGATTAAACCGTTCATCTGTGTCAGGTCCGATCACTGGGCTCGAAGCTGCGACTAGCTCCACATCTCTCGACCACAGCTGGGAAGAGGCACTCTTCGAGCCATTCCTCGATTATCAGTGTGATTACGCGACACTTGAAAAACGGCTTCTGCGCGCACAGCTCAAAACCCTGCTTGCACCGACTGTTTTTCCGGGGTCTCCAGCGACAGCCGGAGCACGGCTACTGCGCGAAAGTGTGGTAGATTTACTAACATTTGCCGACGATGCTCTTGCACGTTGCATGGCATTCACGCATGGATATGGCGTGGTTGGACTCGTGCAGGCGCTTGACGATCTTTTCGAAGAATTTTTAGCATCTGTACGGCGAAACATCCTTGAGGTCGGCTCCACGGCCGTAATAACCGACGTGGTTGCGTTCGAGTCGGGCGACGAGTTCGCAGAACTCGACTACTCTTCTGCAGATCTAGCGGCATTCCAGCTCGCTTTGCATCTACTCGAGGCTGCGCGCGGAGTACTGGAGCGCCTCGCGGTGTTCGAGGCGAAGCTGCGCGCCTCAGTAGTTCAGACAGCGGGCGTGTTAAGGATGGCGCGTGATGATCCATTCGGAATGTATGTCTCCGGAACGACGCGGACCGCTTTGGGCTTACTGCAGGGTTCCGCACTTAAAAGTGTGGAGCTGCAGAGTCTATTAGACGCCGTCGACCCGGAGCAACCTCACCAGCCAAACAGTGCATTCACACCGGGGTCCGCGACATTTGCAGGCCAGAAGACGTCCGCTGGACAGCTGCGTACATCGTTGTTACTTGGCTCGAGGAAATCTGTCTCGGAGTTCGCGAAGGCGTGTCAGTTGCGGTTGCAAGACACCATCCTTTCGCCTTTGCTGAAGCAACTCTCAACGTATGCCGCATCCTCAGTTTGGGCTTCCGAAGCACCTCGCGAACGCCGCACGGGCGGTGCAAGTGGTGCCATAAGTGAAGTGGTGATGCCAACGTTTTCGCTATCTCCAAGCGCAACAATACAGCGTGTCGCAGAGGGCTTGCTCAGCCTGCCGCGGTTACTCGAGGTCTACGCAGATGATGATGCTCTTGCATTCTCAATAGATACGCTCCCTTTCATCGACGAGGAGAGCCTCAAATCGCTCGCCGCCGAACGTGCATCTGCGGAGCCAGAGCCACCCGACATTGACGTGCCACGTTCTCGCGCACGACACCTCCCGTCACCGTCACTCTCTGTCAAAGTCCCCTCAGTGCCAGCTGCATCGCCGCCGACCCTACTACTTACGCCCGAGGCGGTATCATCTGCGTGGCTCGCGTCTCTTGCGCTGGTCTTACTCGCGCACCTGACTGGACGCGTGTTACCTGCCATCGCACGGCTGAGCACGCGCGGGGCCGCGCAGCTCGCAGAGGATCTTGCGTATGTCGGCCAGATTGGACGCGCATTAAACGTTGAATGGCCTGCTTTAGAGATTTGGCGTGAGGCGGTAGGCCTGGACGAAGACGAAGTACGCCAGCGCTTACGTTTAGGGACATCAAAGGACGAAGAGAAGGAGAAAGAGGAGAAGATTGGGATGGTAGAAGTATTGCGAGTCGTTGGGAAGCTGAGAGGGTGGATGGTATAGTATTTGCTATGTAATTGGATAAGCTATTGTTTCTATTTCATCTTGAGGTTTTTTCCATTGGTATTCGATTACTTGCGCAATGCCGCCTGTATGACCACGGAATGTGTTGTTTATGAATATCACGAGCAACGCAAGTCAGGGCTCACCGACGGAGAAAAAGTCGACGAAACTATATGTGTTTGTCTTGCACAGTTCATATCCAAGTTGTGTCTATAGGATGCAAGCCTCGTCTGAAGCCAGAAATAAGTGTGCGACGTACGCAACTGTAGCCGTCTCTTCAGAGCTCTTGTCGAATAGAAGAGAGATCAAGCAGAGTCCTACAATGAGATATTATAAATCATTCCTGTCGAGCTTCTATAAGAACCGGTCGTTGTGTATAGTAAAAAAANCATTTCCTACTACATCTGCGTCTTGAGTCGGCGGAAACAGACTTCGGTGTTGCTTAGTTTACTAATTCACCCATGATTCATGCTAGCTGTAGCGTTCACCCAGAAGTTATCCTCATATTTCCATCAGCACCGTCGTATCTTCACACACAGATCCTATGCATAACACCGTATCCGCTACGCACGTATCACAGCATAAATAATGAGTTGTGCTTCGTGCAGTTAAGCCTTTGTCTGCTTCCCGAACAATGTGATAGGGTCATCCACCAGAGATGTGCTCAAAAAAANCTGCTTGCACTGCCAGTGCTGGGAGTGCATTTGCCACACGTGGTGCCATATCCAAGAGCAAATCTCAAGCTAGGGGACAGGATCTTCCAGAGCCTCGGGGTCTAGTAGAGACCACCTAGATACTGACTTGGATCAAGGCTGATCCAAAGAAATTGTAGGATATACATCAGGAAGAATTTCAACATCTATACATGTATAGCACTAGCTAGTTTGCATAGTTCCTTTGTTAGTCCCCTTTTAGTGAGACTATATATTTGCATGCCAGAACCATACAGTACTATATAGGGTGCACTATACAGTCTAATATAGTTTCCATAGTTTCAAATGGAAATTCTAAAACTATTAATCATACATATATGCACATTCTACACTATATATGTTTTATCATCAAGTAACCAAGCAACTACACAATACAGAATATGTACTTATGTACATAGTATTACTTGTCATATTCAAGTTATTGCACAATTAATTTGGGGTGTGGGAAGATACCACCACTCCATTTTCAAGTTTTGGTCAGTGGGCGGGTTTCGCTTTTTTGCTATTACTTCTATTAATTTTACATTCCTATAGTGCAATTGAATTTATTGTGTCCATATACCTAAAATCAGTGCAATTACTCATGAATTCCATGCATATATGCAGCAGTAGGATCATCTCTTTCCCAAGATGTAATGCACTATACTAGTTCCCTGCATTAATATAGAAACTATGTGGTCTATATAGAACACATAGACTCATTAGTTTCAATAGGTGTTGGTGGGGACTATGGAGTACTATGGAGTACTATACACCATTCATCACTTCTGGTATAGTAAATGTTTTTCCTGATGTAAGACTCAAGATTGATGTTACTTGTCAGAAAGGAATTATTGCTTTAAGAAAGCAACATATGATAACAAAAGAAACCAACAATAGAAATGACTGAAAGACAGTTCGACAGTGATTACAATCCACAAGAGATCGTACAAAGACATGAATGGGAGCAACAGCACATTGCTCCTATGATCCATGAAGATATAATGTGTGACCAATGCAAGCGCATATATAATATGGGATGGGATGTATACTGGCTGCTAATAGCAGAAACATCCACAGTGGCAATATTCACCAACATGGAGATAAAGACAGAACACAAGGTGTTCAGGGTACCAGGCAAACAACATCTAACAGCCTATGAACACTCAGTCAAGACATTCATCTATGATGTAAAAGATTACCTTAACTTTGTATCCATAAGGATGACAATCAATAACACACCACATATGGATACACAATGCACCCAGCATTATGTAGAAGCCTATATGTGTTATGATATAGACATTTTTTCATTTCAATTTCGCTTTCATGACACTCTTACATAATCATTACATAATAAGATGATTAGTCATTGCTTAGGTAATCATTAGTAAGTAGGGGATCAGGTAATCATTAGGTAATCATTACTAAGCGGAAGGTTCTAGAAGGGATTACATCATCATTCCCCATCACTCTGGTTAG
>SGPK01000279.1:0-31213 GCA_004802695.1 Phellinidium pouzarii
GCGCGCTCTTCCAGCCATTCGTCCCGCCGATTCCTGCGCCCGGTCCGGCAGCAGCACCACGGATCGCGACGTCCGGACCCATGGCAACACCCGCACCCGCAATATGCTTCGGGAGGATGACGGAGACGCACATGTAGTCGCCCGGAACGAAGCGCAGCTCGTCGAGCGAGCGGTCGGCGTGCGGATGGTCGTCATTCACACGCTCGGCGTCTGCGAGTAGGCGCGGTGCGGGTGCCGTGAGCGAACCTGGCTCGCCAAGGATGTCGCGCGAGTAAACCATGCCGAGCTCGCGCAGCGCTATGCGCCCTCGTGCGGTGGAGTCTGCGTAGAGCGCACGAAAGGCAAATTTTGCGAGCGGGTGCCGAATTTCGGAGCTCTTTGGCGCGGTGAGGCGGAGTGAGGTGAGCACCTCTTTTAATGTTGCGTCTTTCCTACAGTGCATGCAACATCAGTATCTGGTGATAATAAAGAGAGCAATTGTTGTTAACCATGTGAAGATTTGGTGCTCATCGGTAGTAGGCAGCGTCCCGTCCTCGAAAAAGTCAACTCTGTGGAAACTGCCAATTTTCACAAATGTCCTTATGAGAAATGGCGCCGTCTGATGACCTGTCAGAATAAGAACTATGCAAATAGACGTTCAAATGGCTTGCCTTTTCTCTGTCGACAGCAGTCCTGCTCGCTGTTGAAATGTCCATCTTGAAGTTGTGTTGTTTGCTCGCTTGCAGAACCATTTACGGAGTAACTGCACAACATGTCACAGCGTCACGCTCGAGGGACCTTCTCTCTGTCTCTGTTCGACTTGGTCGAATTTGCTGGTCTGAATTGCGCGGGCGTTATTCTCATACCCATATCGCCGTGAATTTATTTGCTGAACCTTGGGCTTTTCGAGCATAACTTTGTCCCAGCAACTTCCAACTCACGTTCTGGCCTCGTGTTGACAACGTTGTCTGTACGGGGAAAACGAAAGGTCCTCATCTCAGAGTCGCCACGACGCGACGCCAGCCCTCTAATTTGATCTTGACGTTGGCACATTATCTGCAGACTGATTGTCTACTCGCAACACGTCGTATCTGGCTTGGGGGACGCTGAATCGAATAGCCCGCTTCGGCCGAGCACATGGGCAACAACCCATCTAGGTCAAGTTACGAGTACAGCTATGGGTNCCCCGTCCACAGGTTACGGGCGCACGAAAAATATGTACTCGCCTGAGTCGTCGTACAACCCGTCCAGGATGGGATGGGGACAGAGACAAAGTCAAGGACAGATCTCACCGTACTCGAATTATAGGCAGACGCCAGGGGTGATGCCTACTCAGATGGCTTATCCACCGATGTATCCTCGGCCTCCCCAGCAGCCTCAGATCATATGTGAGTCTTGTTCTCGGATATGCTTGTTTTTTCACGGCTGATTGACGCAGGTTAGTCCCCCTGGTCATGCAACCCATGCAGCAGATTTCAGGCCTTCCTATGCTTCAACAGCAGAATCAGCCTCAGCCCCAATTCCCGTTGCAACCTCAGCTTCAAAACCAGGTTTCTCAGCAACAGCAGGGCGTTTCACAGATGCCACAATCTCAGATGCAGCAGCAGCAGCAGCAGCAGCAGCAAACCCAGCCCCAGATGCCGTTTTCGCCGGGCTTCGGCGCACAAATGCCACAGCAACCTCAGATGCAGCTTCAGCCCGCCCAGCAAATGCCGCAACCACAGGTACAGCAGCAGCCGCAGCCCCAGGTGCCGTTCTCACCTAGTTTCGGTGGGCAAATGCCGCAGCAGATGCAGATGCAACCTCAGGTGCAGCAACAACCGCAATCGCAAATGGAGTTTTCACCTGATCCTGGTGCACACATGCCGCAACCTCAGGTGCCATTTATGCGTAGCCCGCAGATACAGCGAAATCAGACACCTTTCCCGCGTAGCGTGCAGATGCCAGAGCCTGAGGTGCCTTTAACGCCTAATCCTCAATCTGGGATGCAGCAGGGTCCAATGCCACCGCCTCTCGTACCGGAGCCTCAGCTTTCTCAACCCCAGATGGCATTTTCTCTTCATCGCCAAATGCCTGAGCCCTCTGTCTCTAACCAAGGCCAGCAGCAGGCTCAAAATCAGTTTCTCCAAGCATCGTATGGTGAGGGACCGGTTATTCCCATGATGCGGTCACCGCAACAAAATAGAGACTTCGGTGACACGCCTGGCCAGGCTCCGATGCCGCAACAGCAGCTCCCGCCTTCTCTATCGCGTACACCTTCCTTAAGCACGGTTACAGACAACACGAACCCACTTCCCGAACCACCGCGCGAGTTCGAGATTCCTGCGCACCTGCTCAGTGGGACCGCGATGGCGCACGTGGGGCCGCAGTTCCCTCGATCCCGGACGCCGCTCAAGCACCCACTGCCAGATCTTCCGCGGGACGTGTACCTGAGCAAGAAGTACCGCAAACTGCTCGTTGGGAGCGCATATGAGGGCCGCGAGAAGGAGGTGTATCCGTCGAACTGGTTCACGGATGAGCGCGGGCACACTGATGGTCCAGCGTCGCTCGGGCGCGCGCTCGCGAGACTCAACCCGTTCAGATCGCGGCATGAGTCTAGCACCAGCCCCAGGCAGCACAGACGGCACGATACGATGCCGGAGTTTTTCGAGTTCGTACGCGATGGCGGGGCGGGCGTACCCGCCGGTGGAGGCTCGATCACGGAAAACACTGAGTCGGCGACGCGAGGCGGGAATAGATTTGGTCTCGGACGATCGTTCACTCTGGGTGGACCTTTCGCCCGGCATCGTCGTGAGCCTGAACTTGATCAGCTTGAGGAGGGACCGCCTGTAGGTTGGATGCCTACGGTGCCCATCGTGGGCGAGGGCGTTGGACCACAGCCTCAGCAGCCATTCTCACCATCGCCAGTTCCACCATTAGTCGCAGGACAAGGTCCATCGTCATCGTCATCGTCATCTTCTAGGGATGGGGTAGAGCCGATTCGATTCAACTTCTCATCACCGGAATACAACGGGTTCTGCCATTTATCGCCGCACCGCGTGCTGTATAAGAACACGCTATACCCGAGTGCTGTACATCTACTTGAGGCGCACAAGTTCTTGGGCAGGCGCGATGATATCGCAGAGCTCGTGCGTGGCGCACGTGACCTTCATGAACTAGGGAGAATCGTGAGTGATTCGCAGAGGCACGCACGGAGGGACTGGGAGCGTGTAGTGCTTCGGAAGGTCTGTATTACTCGTTTCAGTTATTGTAACTTGAATGGCTGAAGCTGGTTCTGTCTTTGTAGATGGAAAATGTGCTCTACCTCAAGTTTGTGCAGCATCCTGAGCTGCGGAACCTTTTGCTCAATACTGGACTTGCCGATCTCATCTATGCCGAGGCAAATGATTCGTTTTGGGGAGAAGGTGCGCTCAGGGACGGGGCGAATGAGCTCGGACGCGCGCTTATGCGTGTTCGTGCGCGTCTGAGAGATGAGGCCTCGGGACGCTCATCTCAGTAAAAACTAAATTAAAAGGGGCACCGCAAATCTCTAAGGTTCACTATCCTACACTATGATGACCATCTAACCATATTTTCTCGGCATCTTTTAAGATAATGTTCTGTTTTTCTTAGTACCAGGGGGATCAAAGGATAGCAAGAGTAATTGGTTAGCACACTGGCAGTGTTATTTTTTAAAATTTTCTCTTCTGTTCCTTTGCACAGCATATTGTTTGTTTGTCTTTTGTTATCTGTCTCTCTTTTAGCACATCTAGAGCTTGTATAGTAGTTTAGGAGGTTAGGGCTACGCGACAATCAGCGATTTATCGACTCATCCTCCTTTTCGCGCGACGCGATAATGCACGTGCATTGCTCGTGATATTGATATTGATTACGATCCACGCGCGCCGGGAGGTCGACTTTCGCGTCTATGTTCTCTCTTGACACCAGAGTAGGACCCTCACCCAGACATGTCTACTCATGAGTTTTATTTCGTACCTAGGAAACTGGCCAAGTCTAGAGAGAAATTGACGTCGGAAACGAAAACACCAATCGAATCTGTAAGTTCGGGCTCATCCGCAGAACTATACAAGACGTCTGGTCCGACGCCAGCGACATGTCGAGGACCTGGAAAGAAGGACGCAGATAATGCGGACGATGCTGAGGTACCATATAGACCTAAGCAGAAGGAAAAGGAGCGCTTTCTAGATGATAGCGCGTACATGTCTCTCCTCGAGCTGGCTCTTTCGGAATACGCGCTGTGGTCAGATCCTGAGCTGCTTGAGAGAATGGACGTGAATGGCGAAGGCTGTAAGTCTTCTGCTGGCTATCTCTTCATTCTGATTTCCTAGTTTGATCGAGCGCAAAGTCGTTCCTCTTAGCTATGTGACACACAGAGCACCCGTGCTGGCTAGTCTGACGCCTATGCCGCCGGAGTCAATTCTCATGCGCTGTATCAAGTCCAGCCTCTTCCTGGAAGCTCGTATGATCGTGATAGAACCATATCGAGATTCCTGGTTTGGTGGTCAGGGTAGCAGGGACGTTTCAGGCTCCAGCGACCAAGGCGGGTTCGAGGTGCGCCTCAAAGACTGGGTGATGACAAGAGAGCGAATACGCAAGTATACAACTTTCCAGTGGGATAGCAAGACGATATATGTAGTAAATACTCTTTCTATACTCTTTTTATTTAGTTTATACAGCGCTCACTACATCCGCAGGAAAACTTGCCTCATCACGCGCGGACAGCTCATACTGTACATCAGTTCATCCATAATATTTTACAGGGAGAATTTGATGTACAGCGAGATGATTCTCACACTGCAATGCCATTGATACAAAGCATAACCTTTCCCCCGCATCGCGACGATGCACCAGACGCCCCACGCCCCATCAAGAGCAAAGGTTTCGCCTTTCTTGTGCTTGCGCAAATGAAAATTGTGGATCACCTTCTCCAACGCTGGCCATGGGACCTCGCTGTCCGGCTCGAAAATAACGTACTGAAGGACGTGGAAAAGAAAGGGGTAGAGGCAGCAGCTGCCTATGATGCGCGCGAATTTGGATTCCACTGTCTCTCAAAGAAAAAATGGGAGGCGCTAAAGAGGGATTATATTTCCTTGCAGCGCCGACTATTAGAGAAGACCATAGCTGCTAGTCAGCCTGAACCTTCTTCTTTTTCACGAATGCCAGTGGAGGAAACGGCCCGTTCTCCTACTCTTAACGGCAAATATACCAAAGCACAAAATAAATCAACCATTACTATGCAGAAAGACTCAGTGCAGCCGCTGGTATATCAAGCACAAAATCTGTCTTTCCCATCCGGTTGCCTCGTTTTTATAAAAAATGTGCATCCAGAAACAAACAAGACAACATTGAGAACACTTTTCACTTCTGCACTTGATGGGATGGCCGACGCAATCGACTATGTTGACTATAACAAAGGGCTCGACAACGTAAGTCCTATTTTTGCTTAATCACCTAATCACAGACCGGACCGAATCTTTTGAGCAGTGCTACCTCCGCCTGGCGGCTCCATCTTATGCTCGCACGCTTGTGAAGTATTTCAGTTCGAGAGAGGTCACTCAAGAAAACGCGCTTGACAGCGCAGGCGTTCCTCAGTCGAAAAGGGGTGTTTCTATGCCCATAGAAGTCGAGCTCATACAGGGAAGGAAGGAGGAAATGTATTGGGCGAAAGTGCCTGAGAACATCAAAAAGCAGGCAATCGCAAAAGCGCAAACACATGCTAAACCGGAATATGAAGGGAGCGCGATGCCAGGCGAGAATAGATGTGAAGACAGGAGAAGACACAAGCGGCAGAAGCATGGTTGATTACTAGTGTTTACTGTGTTTTGAAAACTTATCTTATATAAAACAACACCTATCCTAATATAGTGAGAAAAAAAAAGCAAAAATCGCAAATCCATATAATATATCTATACCTCTAGTCTCTAGTTATTAGTATTGTCATTGAATAAAATGCATCAAGAATATTCTCTTTGAAAGCGGAGAGACCTGGACGGCGGTCCCATTTGCATCGTCTCGGAGGAGAATATCACCAAAAATGCACGCTAGATAGGAAAAAACAGTAAGATTTAACCAAAATATGATCTGCAATGATGCCATAGATCTCACCAAGTATCTCTGTCTTATTCCGTTCAAACTCTACCGAGGTATGACCTCTATTCTGGGAAACGTAGTGCAGGAACGCCGTCAAAGAAATCCACACCTGTAGTAAATCTTAATATAACGATGATCCAATTCGATGTGAGAAGCGCTTACATTTAAAGACGAGCCCGATAATTCCGTCGTGATTACCTTGGNAAAAAAGGTGAGCATAATACAGAAATAAAGTAAAAGGTTGATAGATGCTTTACCTCAAATGCTTCATCACGATTGGATGTCTGCACACAGCGCTGATGTAAGGCAGCAGGTACAACACAAATTGGAAGAGCTTTGAGGAGAAGAACGAGTGTATCTGCGAATGAGAGGCATAATTCGTGTTTCTTCTCATCAGGCGACGTATCCGAGTCGAAATTAAACTCGGCACCAGTGTAGAAACTATGTATTAAGACACTATTAGAATCGAGTCGCATCGCTGATTGGCTCGTGAATCAAATTGTACTGAATGCACCTCTCGGATAGATTCTACTAGCCGTGGATTTCCGCGTGTAATAAATAAGTCTACCTAAACCTTCATGTAAATAGAGAGTTGAGATTTTGCGATGAGAGCCCGTACGTACGACATCAGTTGCATTAGTCATCAGCCAGTTTATTAGACGTATAACTTCTGTCGGAGCATTCGCTTTGGGTTCTGCAGAAAGTGGGTTTCTTCGTATATCCAAACTTCTAATGGGTCCTGAAAGACAGACAAGCGTTGCCAAATCATTTGCAAAACATGTTGGCTCTAACACACTTTTCTCAATCCCATCATTTTCATTTAGTTGAATAGAAGACGTACGATAGTTTCCTGTCACGCTAATGAAATGGTCTTTTCCGTGTAGCGTATGCAGAATCAAGGTGTGTTGGAGTTGCGTGAGGCCTACGTTCAGAGCGGGTGCTGAAACGTCATCAACGAATGCTGTGAAACGTAATGACAACATTTCATTCGGAAGAAGGATGCCCATGTGCTGCGTTACAGAAAGCCAGCCTGGTACTTGGAGAAAGATAAAAAAAACACAGAATAAGATAAAAGTAAAAAGAACATAAGAATACCTACAGACAGGCTCTGCCTCATTCAAAGGCATTAGACGGAATGCACACGTAATCTATACATTTTGTCAAGCTGATAAGCATAATGTGAAGCATATAGGACCATACCTTTCCTGTATTTTCTAGTGTAATCTGCCGAGAATTTACACGTTTATACCTGTATCAACTCGACAACATGCATTGGAAACCGACGTTAAATAGGGCGTACCAGACGTCTCCAAGCTGAACTTCAGACGGATCTACTTTTAACCTTGGAGTTTCTTCCAACTCCTCGAAGTGCCCGAGCTGCTTAACAAGATCACGCGCACGTCTGTAATATCTAGCTTCATCTGCATCCCAGATAGTGATACCGAAATCAGCGGAAAGTGGCCGGTGGTCACTCATCGTCAGCTCTGTATGAACAGCGTAGCTCATCTGCCTCAAACGTAGGCGAGGCGATGTTAGGTAAAGGATGCGATCTGTCCACGCGGGTCGACGCCTGATATTTTAGTCAGATGAGCTCAGCAGGACACGTTTGAAAGACGAACTTAATGTCGTAACCGTTAGAGTCTGTCGCGATCCCAGCGCTGAATCGGTATGTACTGGTATGGTCAATTAAGGTCAGAAAACGACCTTTGATGAATACTTGGAACCAAAAAGACCTACGGGAAGTGCTGTATTTCTCCCTCCATAAAATTCTCGAATGCTTGACCGGCAGTACGAGCCTTCGTCAACTACACGATATTGAAGTTAGTAAATTCACTTCTATAGCTTCCGTAAGAATCTCTTAGTACAATATCGTACCTGTTCGTGGACTAGTAAATCCCGTATATTATATTTGCGAGTTTCACTCTTTGCAGATATGAGTTGTCTCACTTCTGCGTCCGGCAGATCGATTCGATAGTTCAAATCTGTAAAGAAAACATTTAGGAGTTCAACGCTTCTCATTTATACCTATAAGTTATACTAACCGCCCTAAACATATTTGATAGGTAAATTGGTCAATAGAGCCAGGTCACTTCAATTCATTCACAGATTAACTCACCAACCAGAAAAGAGCATCACTTTGAAACACACTTTCTGCTTCCTGAACATTCTCAGTTTCTGGGTCTGTATCCGGCGGTAACGCAGCAGTAAACGAGAGTCGGCGAGCAAGTTCCTGGAAATCGGAATTGCGCTTTTCTGTGAGCTCATCAAAAGCTGCGAGGTGCGCGTTCACAAATGTCAGAACGGTAGCGCCTACGGTTAGGCGGACGGCAGTGGCCCCTTTATTCCCCTATCAGAAAAGCATTTTATTTCAGTTGAGCAGCTTCAATTGAAATATAAAAGTCTGACCATCATCCCCATAAGACCGGTCCCCACAGCGCACGTTCGCACATCGGACACATCTTTCACAAAATTTTTCCTCACCACACAGATAATGAGCATGCCAACAAGTTGCTTGGAACAAAGCTGCAAAACAAAAGAAGCATGATTAATATCTATATTGTAGCGTCAAAGCGAAATCATGCCTTGGTGTACTGATCAAGCACCTCGCCAAGGGAAGCGAAGATCGCCTCGAGCCACATATCCTCTCGTGTCGTCGTGTAACTATATAATAGAGCTTCCGTAGATAGGTCAAGCTCCTGAAAACCAAGCACAATCATATCCGGTTCTCCGTCTGAATCAAGGTTCGAGCCATCCTTATCTTTGTCCACAACAGTTTCTTCCTCAGCAGAAAAGTAGTCGGGCACAGCAAGTGATGTCATTGAAAGAGGAGATATAGCTTTCAAGGGCGGCAGCGTTGGTTGTGTCGACCCATCGACTGTGCTTTTCCGGTGCTGCGGTCTTATCCACGGCGAAAGGTCCTGAGACGGTGTTTTCCCATTTACATTGAATGTGCCTATACGAATTCTACACGTATATCGTCAGTACCGTGCATTCTTCGCGGTTCACGGCTCAAAGACACAAACCGAATTCTTCGGTCCCTAGTGTAAATGTTCTTATCGGCAGCGAGCTTCTCGCTCAGCCAGGTGTCCCGAATCAGGGTTACATCTATATCTTCGTCACCGGGCTGACCGGCGGCAGCAGGTGTCAAATTAATGTGTGCAGGTTTTTGAAGCGAGCGAAGATCCGGACGTGGAAATAACGGGGGTACTGCTTAGAAAAGATGGAATTATGATTAAATGAATATATCAAAAGGAATGAGCAGACGCACGCTCCATATGAGAATGCGGCCGATAGAAACCCAGCCAACGATAGTCGGGACTCTTCGAAGTACTCGCCACCTTGATTAGCCATCTGCATTCAGCGATAAAAATGCGCATGTTTTCTGAGGACTCCGTGGCGAATGTCTGCTTCTGTCCATCGAACTCCAAAGAAAGTAAGAAGCCTATACATAGTTGAAGCCTTTCGTTTCAAAACTCCGGGATGCGGCAAGTAATTTGGACCCACAAGGAGGAGTCGCTGGCGTATATTTACCCGCTCTGATATCTATCGTCCCAGACCGAGTCCGACTTTGCGCCATCGACATGGTCAGCGCACTCGTGAGAGGTAAAATCGAGAGATGCTGAAACTCGAGCTGCAAGCTCGAAGAGGCGCCGGATGTGGGTCTAAACACAAAAATACTAACGCACAAGCTTATATCAGCATACTGGATACTATTCTGGACGAATGAAATTACGAGTACCTGCCTTCATCGTCATCATTGTCTGCATTCACAATTATGGCCAATATACGCGCCTTCTTCCAAGAGTCCTCTTCTGGTGCAGGCGATTCTTCATTTGGTGCAGTCACCCGAGTCGCTAAAATAGATTTCAGGCGCTCAGTCGGCCGGAGATATTCCTTTAACACGTCTGCAACAAGATCATCATGGTCTGCATTGAAGTCCATGACTAGATGGCGAGACTCGGGATCAGATTTCTCTGCAGCTGTAATCACTGGTACACCGTGACATCCACAATATGGTGTTAATTGACAGCGCTGGACAGAAGTATGGTGAGCGGTATGATTTTAGAGATCGTAAACGTGAACTTGAATGTGCAGTGGGACCGTTGAGAAAGTGCTGTCAGGACGTTCGCGTGATCGTCATTCATTCAATGATGCTCGGTTGTTGCCGTGATCGCTGACCAGAAATAACCGTAAAAGTTTTCCTTTTTTGGTGCCTCACTTGAGGTTTGCTAAGTCTGACTTCCAGTTTCCAGTGATCATATCGTATTTGAGAATTTAAAAAAAAAATCGCAAGCTTAATCATTTAGAAACTTGTTCTAGTCTCTGGCAATAAGTTTGCAAGCTATGCTAGTGTCCTTGTCTGCAGCAAACTTAGAAGGGAAACCATATTCGACTCGACCGTGACGTTCATTCATGTTCAATTCTTCATGCATGACAGTAGACAGTAGTATTACACGCGTATCATCTAGAAATTTCTACAAATAGACAAAGGAAGGGGAGACCAATCGCGTACTCTATGTAAAGAAGTCTAAAGAGCTACAAATGATGCAAACAGCATCACAAGCAGGTGGAACTGGAGTAACATAAAACGATACATGTAAGTCGTTGAAACCGTTTGTTTGTCTACTTTGGCACGAGAGGTGCGATTTGTCGTCCCCTGATCAACGCGACGAGCCCCTTAAGTATATGCGCAAGGGATTCACGACTCTCCCATATAGGTAGTATGATACAACTGAAACCAGCAAAGAACGACCAGAGCTGTGATGAGATTTAGGAGACATTGTTATTAATGATAAGATTTTCAGAACGAGTTAAATGACTCACCATCGCGACCACCATGTAGCCGGTGAAGAAGCCAGAAGAGAAGACATAGTTTGATGCACCCAATGGGATCGGGATGATGACTGATATAATGATGATGAGTATTGTAGAATATATGAACGCCGTCTTCACGTCTGCAGGCTCGGGGTGGCTCTCGACCTCGACGAAGTCCACGTGCGGGATGCCATGAGTCTTGTCGTCCTCGAGCGATGGCGTCTTCGATGCCTTCTCCACGTCGGGTGACACAGAGAACATTTCTCCGGATGGCAGAATGTCACCCTCGCGGTGTATCTGTCCGATTATTTTGACTGCAAGCAACGGATCAGCTCTTGATCGCTCAAACAATAGATAAATGCTCACTGCTACGCGTGCCCTTGAAGTCGTAATTGTCGGGCTTGATCATGGTGATGACGTACGCGAGTATACCGCCCGAGTATAGTGAAGTCATGTTCCCAGCAAGCGAAGAGTAGTTCGCGATCAAATTGTCGACGGTGAGTTCACCATAATAGAACCGGCAGACAAGCAGCCATGCCATGATGGCCAGCGCGGTGCCGCCCATGGAGCCGCCCATGACGCCGGCGTTAGAGAGCTTCGGCCAAAGCACCGTGAGCATCACGGGAATGACGGGTGCCCCAATAATGGTGCCGCAGAAGTCTGAAGAAAAAGTATCAATATTCGCTATGCGGCGTATTCAAGAAGAAATCGCATACAGTAGATGAAGTTCATGTCAACATTCCCTGCGTTGAGAATGACGCACCAGACCGAGATCCAGACTCCCCAGACAGCGACGGCAACATGTGCGACTCTAAGCATCTCGTGCGCAGTAGCCTGGGGACGGAAGTATGTCTGAGAAGTAAAGCCTTCTTAGTACAAAACTCGTAAAGTATGTTATAAGATCTTTACGCGTACCCTATACACATCGTAAGTGAAAATCGACGACACGGAAATGAGCTGAGCCGAGCACGCGGAGGTGACCGCCATGTACGTGACAATAAGCATAGCAATCGCGCCGCTCTTGCCCAAGATAGCAACGGCCGCAGCGGGGGCGACAAGACCGGCGCCCTGCTGTGCAGCACTAAGTGGAAGCGGGTACGTCGGGAAAGCGGGGTTACTTTCCAACGCACGCGCGGTGAGACCCATAGTTGTGCCAAACGTGAACGGCACGCTGAACCAGGACATGCCGCCGAGGAAGTATGCCTTCGTCGTGCCCTTTGGGTTCGACGCGATCGCACGCTGCCAGTAGGACTGGTCGAGAAAGACTGTCGCGAAACCAATCGTGACAGCGATGGCGGCATCTGCTCGAGCAGTTAGATCCACTGCGTTGAAGACAGTTTAATCAATACGTACAGATAAAGCCAGGCTTCGAGTGGAACGTCAAGTACGATCCGAGCAGGTTGCCTTCGACTGGTGTGATCTCGGCGGCTTTCACAATAAGTGCGTGGAGCGCGGAGGGCGAGCCGATGAGTTCCGATGAGCCGCAGACCGTGTAAAGGAAAAGCCAGATAATTATGAACACGATGGTGCTGTGAACGTAGTCCGAAACGAATGTGCTGCGGAGACCACCGACAATCACGAAAGCAATGACACCGACAGGGAGAAGCATCGTCGCAGCGCGGACGTCCATACCCGTAAGGGCGGAAATGGATGCACTTCCACCAAGCAGAAGGATAGCGGAAACCATCAGTGAAGTGAAAAGTGCGTAGAACTATAAATATATATAATTGTCACTCTCGAGTCCTCATTTTTCTTCTCAAGATTGAAGGAAACCTACCAGGAACATGATATGCGCCGGAGATCCAAAACGGGTTCTTACTATCTCCAAGAATGTACGAGCTCCATTTGCATTCTGCTTTACTTTGGAAGCGATAACAGAGAAGAAAATAATCTCTACGCTGAGGGAGACGATCAACAGGGAACCATAATTGAGTAAACTGGGTGAGGCTTACGTTCCGCCCACACCGTACCACCAGCCTCCGGAGACACCAAACTGATATGTTATCAGCGAAGATACCATGAGTGTGGCGCTCCATGTCCAAGCAGAGACAATTCCTGAGCAGACGAGACCGGGCTTCACGCTACGACTTGCACTTGAGAACTCCTCAGCTGAGGAACAAAGGAAAGGCCGCGTGTCAGTGTATCCGCGCTAAGATAGTCCGCACATAAGTACTCACCTTCGAAAGGCGATGTCTCCGTGAATTTGGACTGTAACCAAGAGAGTAGAACCATGAAGAGAGCGAATGCAAATCCACCTCCGAGGATGATACCATAGCCCGAACCCTGCGGCAGGTAAGCGAGAAATTCACCGTTCGCCATAGTGTAAAGGAGAGGGGGAAGGGGGGAAGTGTACTGCCGAGCAAGCTACTGAATGTCGCCGTGGGAGACATGGGTACTTATATTCCAAAAACTGCTGGCTATCCTTATCCCTTATCACCTTTTAGGCGTTGAAAGATAAGAGTATAAGAGTGATCAGCGCGAGAAGGATGACGTAATATCACTTCCCAAACTTGAATATATATAAGTAGAATCGACGTGAATATGGTTATGAAGGAAGAAAAGTAGCACATTAAGTCAATGAGGGAGAACTGGGTCAGCGAGAGCGTCCAGTCAACCTCCCACAATCTCTGCACCGGGCAGCAGCCAGCGGTAAGTGATGCTCAGACGCTCGCCGCGGGGAACGCTCTCCGTCGATATTCCGTCTTCGTCTTGAATGATGTCCTCCTTTATCTGCGCGATACCGTGCGTCCACTCATACCTCGCCTCTCCTGACATGACAATGATACTGCGCGCAGGAAGATACACACTGTGCTCGGAGTCAGGTCCATTTCCATTTCCATTTTTCATTTCATGATTAGTAGTACGAGTATTATCCGTGCCTGCTGCTATCTGCTTGTCGGGCAGGACGCCATTCATCTTCTGTACTGCAGTACTATCAGACCCTGTTCCTCCGTCGGCATCTGTGTCGGCTCGAGCAAAGCGCATAACACATCCACTGTGAAGGCTGACTCCAATAATTCCGTCACCATAGCGCTTCAGCAAATCAACATGCGGCGAGATGCCCTCACCCGGCTTATAGTGGTTTAAGATAACCTGGCGAGCCTGACTGCTCGTATCGTCGCGCGGGAAAAGCAGGGTGTGTGTTTCCGGAGGCAGAGTGTCGCGAAGGAGAGTATCTAATGTATCAAGAAGGTCCAGCAAGTACTTTGGAAGACCCAGAGTAGAACCATCACGGCCTCGGTCTTCAATGGGGACTACAAGGCTGAGTTGATCTGCCAGCGATGGATTGGGCTTATCGTCTACGGTCGCTAGCAATGCCCTTGCATGTGGATCTGTGGACCTTGCTCGCTCGAAAAGCATAACTTGGTTCACGTCTCGATCGCGAAAGTACGCCCCCATACAGCTCTCCCAAAGTTGGTCCGCCAGATCCATGGAAATCAAGATGGTTGGATCAAAGAAGAGACCTGGGACATTTGGGGCGGTTCGTCGAGATGAGGATACAACTGCTGTAATGCCAGCTTGTGCACCGTCGGAGAATACCTCGAAGTCCTCATCGCCGTCGAAGAGGGAGTCGTAGTCTGAGTCTGAGTCGTCAACCTGACCAGATGGTGAACATTCTTCCGCTGGTGACTCGACCATGCGAGTCCAGTCCTCGGCTTCGTTCGGCGTGTCTCCAAATTGAAGTCCGATATCATAGTCTGTGGAAAGAGGCATGATCGAAGTCTGCACGCTCGTCGCAGACTCGGACGCGTGCGCGACAATTTCTCACGATTGATTCCTCGTCGCCATCAGCAACGGTGTAGCGTCATTTTCGAATTTGCTTCCGTCGCAATAAGAGGTTTTCATTTAACTCTCGATTAAAGAAATTTATACTGATGTTCGTTTGATAGCTTTTAACGAATACAGCTGTTGTGATCTCGGTATCAAATCCATGTACAAAAAGACCAAAAGAATTTGTGTCGCCTAATCTCTGCGTATCATGCCCTTGCGCGAAAGGATTGGATCGCATGGAGCAGCCTCACTCGATTCGATTCCTCCGTCATGGCTTCAGCAACATCAAAACATCTCTCTCTCTGAAAAACTCCTCTCTGGTGTGCTTCATTCTTGTCGTATTGCTCTCTGGCGACCTGCTCGTGTCTACGCTATGCACGTCCATATTCAACGGTATGTACAACCTGTCGGATTCTTTACATAAAGTCTGCCGTCATCGTGCACAGTGCCTATGAGCTTAACACTGGCCCTAGCTTCACAGTCCTAGCTTCATATGTCATCGAAACGATATTGCTAAAGTTCATTTCAACACACGAACTGCCTATCGAGGTGTTATCATGAAGACAACCCGGATGATCACGAAACGAAGGTCGAGTGGCTCGGAGACAATGATCAGACGTCGCGCAACAGTCGTGAACCGCCACTGTCAGTGGTCAGTAACAGAAACTTACGAGACCTGCACACGATGGTCCAAAGCACTCAAAGCGCTGATCCACTTTCTCAACAAGAAGACAGCTACGGACAAAATCTCCTTGTAAACTCGGTAAGAGCTTATGGCTATACATCGGAGTCACTCGAGCTGCAAAGTAAATATACGATCGTACGTCAGCCATCACCTTGTCTTAACATCGTGACTATTTCCTGCACCCGCAGATCGGTAAATTTCTCACCAAACACATGAATTTCATACGTTAGATTATCAAAACAATGTGCATACAAGAGTATAATCCTATCCCCACTTAACAGAATAAGCAAGAACCCTCAACTTGAAATATCGTCGCCCATGAAGATGCAGGTCACTGGATGAGAAGGGAAAAAAAAAGTGTTAGGTTCGTAATATATTTTCAATTTAAAGGAGAAATGAACCTTCGTAAAATTAGGATCCTTGAGAATGTTGACCCAAGCCGAACCGACATATTCTTCAAACTTCGTAATGTCCAGTGTAACTTGACGGCCTGGAACATCAGCCGGGATCACCAGTCGACTCGTGTCTCTGACGCCAATATGATATTCAGGTGGCACCCAAAGCAAGAGTCTCCCATCGGAATCCTTGCACCATCCATCTTCTGAGAGTTTCAACGGAAATCTCTGCCGTCTGGCACTTTCAGGGGAACACATATTTAGTCCACCTGTGCTTGCTGTTCCATCATCTGAGCCGGAAGCAACAAATTGACACTGATCTGCATGGCTTGTAGAAATCTCATCCGCAGCATTCCTATTCTGTGCATCCCATAGACATAGGGTGCCATCATATGATCCAGATACAATGTCCATTCCATCAGGAGAGTAGGAAATAGAGTAGACTGGACCTGAATGACCACTTAAAGGCTCACCCACAGCATTTCCACTCTGTGCATCCCATATACATAGGGTGTTGTCATCAGAGCCAGACACAATGTTCTTCCCATCTGGAGAGTAGGCAACAGATGTGACTGTACCTGAATGACCTTTAAGATGCTTGCCTATAGCATTCCCATTCTGTATATTCCAAATGCGCAGGGTGCTGTCATGTGAACCAGACACAATATTCTTCCCATCAGGAGAGTAGGCAACAGAGTTGACTGGACCTGAATGACCACTTAAAGGCTCACCCACAGCATTTCCACTCTGTGCATCCCAAACACATAGGGTGAAGTCATGTGAGCCAGACACAATGCTTTTTCCATCAAGAGAGTAAGAAACAGACTGGACTGGACTGGAATGACCTCTAAGAGGTATACCCACAGCACTTCTATTCTGGGCATCCCAAATTATGAGGGTGTTGTCATATGAGCCAGACACAATATTCTTCCCATCAGGAGAGTAGGCAACAGATGTGACTAGACCTGAATGACCTCTGAGAGGCTCACCCACAGCATTCCCACTCTGTGCATCCCAAATAATGAGGGTGTTGTCATATGAGCCAGACACAATATTTCTTCCATCAGGAGAGTAGGCTGCAGAATAGACTGGACCTGAATGACCTCTGAAAGGCTCACTCACAGCATTCCCACTCTGTGCATCCCAAATGCATAGGGTGCCATCCCACAAGCTAGACACAATGTGTTATGATATAGACATTTTTTCATTTTAATTTCGCTTTCATGACACTCTTACATAATCATTATATAATAAGAGGATTAGTCATTGCTTATGTAATCATTAGTCAGTAGGGCCATTAGGTAATCATTACTAAGCGGAAGGTTCTAGAAGGGATTACATCATCATTCCTCATCGCTCCAGTTAGTAGGATAGCTATAGAATAGACCACCCCTAAAGTAGCACTGCTTGGTCCGTGCGCCAAGAATGTTTGTGTATAAATACCTGGCAATACAGACCTAGAGACCTCAGTTGAGTTCTCTCAGGATATCCACTATTCGCAGTGTGACCCCTCCTAAGTCATCTTAAGCTCTACCCTTGTTGTCTTTTACTTGTTAGAACCTGTGTGCCTTTGTGGTGTGTAGTGTTGCCCTAACACAATGTTCTTCCCATCAGGAGAGTAGGCAATAGAGCAGACTGGACTTGAATGACCTCTGAGAGGCTTGCCTACAGCATTCCCATTCTGTGCATCCCAAATAATTAGGGTGTTGTCAAATGAACCAGATACAATATTTCTTCCATCAGGAGAGTAGGCAACAGAGTATACTGGACCTGAATGACCTCTAAGAGGCTCACCCACAGTTTTCCCATTCTGTATGTTCCAAATGCATAGGGTGCTGTCATGTGAGCCAGACACAATGTTCTTTCCATCTGGAGAGTAGGAAGCAGAGTAGACTGTACCTGAATGACCTTTAAGAGGCTTGCCTACAGCATTCCCATTCTGTATATTCCAAATGCACAGGGTGCTGTCATGTGAACCAGACACAATGTTCTTCCCATCTGGAGAGTAAGCAACAGACCAGACTGGACCTGAATGACCTCTGAGAGGCTCACCCACAGCATTCCCACTCTGTGCATCCCAAATGTGTAGGGCATTGTCATATGAACCAGACACAATGTATTTCCCATCTGGAGAGTAGGCAACAGATATGACTTGGTATGAATGACCTCTAAGAGGCTGACCCACAGCATCTCCAGTCTGTGCATCCCATATGCAGATAATTCCATCTTCTGAACCAGTCACAACATGCCTTCCATCTGGTGAGAATCCAGCACAGTAGATAGCACTAGTATGTTTTCTTGTCAATAAGCTGTGTTTCCAACTCTTCATTTTTCCATTAATAAGAAGGGGTTGGTTTGAAAAGTATGGGTAGAAGCTTTTAGATATGAGACTTTCTGAAGGTACCCAAGATAGAGCAGAGATATACAGATGAGGAGTGCTTGAAGCAATTGCTTCAAAGTATGCAGAGACTAGTCTGTATATATCACTGGAAGCATTAGATATATTATTCTGCGACTAATTTGAGATTAAATAAGGGTTGGCCCATAAACTGATGTTCAATTAATGCTCACTTTGTAGACATAACTGCAATTTCTTAAGATGTTTATGCTTGCTTTCAGTTCTTTCATCAAGCTCAGGCATTCAAGCCAGTATAAAATTCTGGGATGACACAGAAAATTGGAAAGCATGCTCTGCATTGAGTCTGTCTTTATCACTGAACCAGAAGATAGGACATGATTCATCCAGAATAAGCAGCTGTATTGGAGTTGTTGTGGTATGTGTGCCTTGACCCTGTCTTCCATGTCTGGAACTTCTGCATTTAGGAAATAGGAGGATGTGAGATTGCACATGTTGAATCTCAGCTCTGTCATGAGAATATGAAAGCACNTTTTTAGCCATATCAGCATTTAGTTCAGCTGGATCTGTCCTGTATTCCTGAGGAAGGGAATTACTACTGATAAAGTCAAGAAAGGATGGGTGGCAGACACGAATAACACCACCCTTTGACAAATCTCTGTACAAGACAGCATGTAGGCTAGTGATAGTGTGCTTCACACTGTCTAACCCAACACCTTGTTCTCCTTGAGGCAAGAAATATGCAAGTGCATCTTCTGGAAGTGGAGTATTCTTTGATGTGCAGACAATAACCCCAAGTACTGCTTTGAGAAGCTCTGCATTCCTGGGACCACCATGAAGACTCCTGATGACAGTGGTGTACATTTGATTTAACCCTTCTATCTGACCATCCAATGCTGCTTGAGATAGAATCTTTTCAATGGCCCAGTTTATATCATTCTGTGAGTTTATGAATCTGAAGACAGTACTGATCCATATAAAGAGCCCTGATGCTTTATCAGTAAAGCTCTTGATTTGCTCCTCTGATAGCAAATAATCTTTTTCATATGAGAGTTTCTCAGCACAGAGTCTTGTGTACTGCAATAAATCTTCTTGAACATCCTCCTCCACAATATCGGAACTAATATTTAGTGTTTTGTAATCGTTTTCGTGCTGAAGAAAAACCCTTTGGAATTCTGGAAGAGATCGACTGGTGATGAAGACCTTGATCCAAGGAGAAGCACCTGCCAGTCTAGTGAGAAGCTGAGATAGTTCAGTCCAGGATTGATCTGCATCTTCACACTCATCGAGAGCATCAATGACAATAATCAGAGGCTTTGGTGGCAGACTTTCTGGTGTCACAGGCCAAGATGCCAATGGCTGCTTTATCAATAAGTCAAACTGCCACTGAAGACTCTGTGTGAGTTTGGGTTGATCATCTCCCTGTAAAACTGAAAGAACAGCACGACGATAAACATGATGCCATTTGGCAAGATAATAAGCCAGAGTGGGCAATACGTTCTTTGGAGTACGGCATTCCGGATCGTCTCGTTTGCAGAAGAAGCAACCTGATAAACGATTCTGCTGATTAAATATGTGGGCAACCGAGTTTGCAATTGTGCTCTTCCCAGACCCTGCCAGTCCATGCAGCCAGAATAGTTTAGAGTCTGAATCAGCCCACTGCATAACCTGCTCAAGAATGAATGACCTGGTCCCTTCCAGACATTTATTATCTATATTGTAAAAAGATTTCTTTGCTAGAAAAAGCTCTTTGAGCTGCTGGTCCTCAGCATGCATCTCTGAGAAGAAGAAAAAGGTTATCAAAATGAATGCAGAGCGAGTAATGTGCTTTCTTGAAGTACCTAGTTTGATCGCCGACCTCCAAGTCTCAATCTTGACCCACCAGTTGTAGGTGTCCTTGAGTCTACCATATTTTGCCTTGCAGGCATCTATTTCCTCTTTGGCAGAGGAAAGCAAATCTCCCTCAGAGATTATTAGCACTTTAGTTTAGCGAAGAACAACATTATGATTTACCAAGACGGCCCTTAGATGAATATGTGATAACAAACATAGATATCTGAACGAAAAGGTCTAACATCTGTTCAACCGTCTGCGTTGTGTTGTCATTCTTCATGAGATCATGCGGCATATCTTTCGTAAAAGGAAGAAACGTTGCCAAGTCTTCCATGAGCTTAACTGCGTCATCATGACATCCCTGTTGAGTTTTGCATCTCTGCAGAAGAACTTGAGTCGCGTTGTCAACGAGTTCATTGACCATATTACCTCATAGAGCAAGTTGACAGCTATAGCAGCAGCCTTTGCACCAGAATTAACCTGCGAGTTGTGTTAATTGAGTAGTAGAGTGTCACACACAGACTTACATTTGATGCGACGTCTGTAAATTTCATGAGAACGGCAAGCGCTTTTCCGGCTTTCCCGAGAGAACCTAATAAAGTCTTCTTATTATCCAATTGACCTTGCGCTTCTTTGACGATAAGCTCGGCGAATTCATCAGTCTTCAAGATAATCATTAAGTTCGTCCTTGCTTATAGTGGCATCATACTCACCGGTAGCACGGGAACGCATGTCAGTTTCAAGATAGCTCGCCCCTTGCTGTCTAAATGGACGAGAAAAGGTAAACGTCCAAAAGATGTTCCAGTGTATAGTTGCGTACCCTCGGTCGAAAAGGATTCTTTTCCGGTGATATCCGTAGACTTGATATTGAAGATTACAAGTTTATTCTTTGGACGGAGTCTATGTACCTCTTGAACAAGAACGATGAAATCCTCGGACGCCGAGAAATGGCTATAGAGCATCAGCACACACTGAAATTATAGTCTAGCTTAATGTTACATACATGTATTCCTTCCAGAGGACAGCCTCCTGCTTCTTGAAGAGAGGCGAATCGTGCACGTCCTCGCCTACTTTGAATTTGACAGAGAGAGTATGACCGGGTCTATTGCCTTTGAAGTCGACTTCGATAACTTTGTATAGCACTATATATCAACACCTGACCGAAACTCGCAAGCTTCAATGTTACCTTTAATGTGTAGAAACCTGTGCGCAATAATTACCATGTCAGAACGGAAGCTAACGACGAAGCGACTTTCGAACTCACTGTTGTTTAGTACTGGAGTCATTTGAAGAATGAGACATGCTTGTATAACACTAGCTGCTTGTAACTTGCGAGCGAGACGTTGACGGTCGAGAGCGAGTTGCGAACAGCGTCGCTATCACGATCGATCAGTGATGGAGGGCCGTGACATGACGACCAACTGTCACGCATTCTACAATGTCTCTTTCTTTTTTCTTTGGCATAGTAGTAGTAGTACTGCGCTGCAGATGAAGCAAGACAACTTCAAATTGCGCACTAGGCGTAAATTGTATTGCGATGTTCAACTTAGTCTGCGTGAATTTTCTCTCGCCAATTTGAAGTACCACATGTGTACATGCACAACCCTGGATACTGGATATTAGTACTAGTAGACCGGGAAAGTATTAAATCTGACGAATTAGAAAAGGAACAATTGTGCCACTACTACCAGTGGTATCAGCAGCAACTCATTAAATTTTAGCTTACTTGCGAACTCAGAAGATTGTTTGCAGGATTGGAGCGTCTCTGGTAATGGTAATCTGCATACACCGGCGTATGCAAGCGTCTCTAATGCAACTCATAACACTCATCCAGAGGTGGTCAGAGCCAGAATCGAAAAGGTGATCACATAGTTGGAATTTCTTCCAACGAAGACGAAAGCACTCTGAAATTGTCGCTGATTTGAGAAACGCTGATCGATTGCTCCTAGTGAAGGCGTCCGAGCAAACGGTCTACCTAGAGTGGTGGATTTACAAGTACTAGTACGTGGAGGTTTGCCAAGCGAAGTGTGCAGATGCGTAAAGTAAAAGTGAGACGAAACAAATATTACTATTAATCTGCCTTCAGAACTTCAGGAAAGTGACGCCGGCCCAAAGAGGCAAAAGAACACAACGCGACAAGTTTCGGCAACGGTAAAAAGCACGATGTCTTCGACCGCTTCGACCTCAAAATCTCAGGACACAACGTTGCAAGCAGAGGTATTTCGTCGTCTCCATCCGCGCGCCTACCTCGAACGCTTCCTGAATGAGGGATTTCGTCCAGACGGACGGGAGACGGAGGACTGGCGAGATGTCAGCGTCAATGTCGGTGCGCGCGCACTTTAGTTTGCCAGTGTACCGACTCAAAAAATTAATATCTAAACTTTAACAGGCTCGATTTCTACTGCAGATGGCTCAGCGCTTGTGCGTCTAGGTGATACGACCGTGGTATGCGGTGTGAAAGCAGAGATAGCAGAACCCGATCTCGACAGCCCAGACGCCGGTTTTCTCGGTGCGTTCACCTCTACATATGCGGGTTTACAAGTTCTGAATAATTTTCCGGAATTATTAGTACCCAATATTGACCTTCCTGCGATCTGCTCTCCAAAATTCAAACCAGGGCCTCCAGCTGACGAAGCACAGGTGCTTTCCGAGCGTTTGTACGACGCGTTAATAGCGTCAGTAATTGCTGTTCTTATTTTTTCAGTCGTGTACTATTCCATGACCATTATGAATGAATAATCTCACAGCTCAGAAACTCTTCCCTTGTCATCTCTGTGCATAGAGCCAGGAAAAGCAGTCTGGGTGCTCTATGTAGACGCGACGTGCATCAACTACGACGGAAACGCGTTTGACGCGGCGCTGCTAGCCATGGTATCTGCCCTAAAAAACAGTATGTACTTCGCATTCTCGGATTCAATACGTTGAAACCAAATGGGAATCAAATGTATTATCCAGCTCGTCTACCAAAAGCGACGTTTGACGAAGAGTCAGGTAGAACGACGTGCTCGAGAAAGGACAAGTCCTCTCTTCAGATGAGACGGACGCCCACTGCGGTCTCCTTTGGGATATTCGACTCGTTCGTCGCACTCGTTGAATCACGTTGCTTGATTACTGACTTGTTTTGTGTCTGGATAGGACATACATATTATCAGACCCGACGTCATTCGAGGAGCCTTTGCTCGATACCTCCATCACCGTCGTAGTAGACGAAAACGAAGGTCTAACCTCTGTTACGCAGTCCGGGCTGGGTGCCACTGGCGCGCAGGACACTTTGATGCGCTGCATCGCGGCAGCGAAGAGGCGACGAAAAGAGCTTGGAGAGACATTAGACATTATATGATCATTCTCGGATAGTGCGACNAAAAAAGATGTACGATACGATATGATAAGCTATACGGAAATATGTAAGTATTTCCAAGGGACATCCGTGGCTTCCATCTTCTGTGCATGCTCACTGAGCACGGGCCCGCCGGGCAAGGAACGTGTTAATCATGCGTGCCATGTTCCCGCTCAGCTGCTCTTCGGGCAGCCATTCGCCGTTGCTAACGCACAGTACCTTCATGCGCTCGTGGTACTTGAGGTCCGTCAGTAACTTCGGCGTGATGAGGAAGTATTGGCCACTGTCCGCCCGGCACGTTACATCGACGAGCGAATTGTGCACGGCGCGCTCGTAGCGTGCGTCCATTCCCTACGTTTGGTACGTTCAACTCTCGATCTTATAATGAAATTCATGAAAGGCTACGCACTTGGTTGATCTCATCTACGAGCGAGAATGGCGAGCGCGCCAGCTCTGTCAGACTCATGAGATACATGATTGTCGTCAGTGCACGTTCCTGTAGGTGATGTGTCAATACACAACAGGCTAGTAAAGTGTGATGTACTTACCCCTCCGGATTGTCGACNTTTTTGTCAACAGCTGTAGCTCCTCTGTATCACGGAACTTGACAAGGATGTCTATCGTCCAAGCCTCGTAATCTGTCGGATGCTCTGCAAGTTTAATCTCGCCAGCGCAGTCAACACCTATTTGTGTTCTTAAGGACAAGGCGGTGCGAAAACAAATAAGAAAGTACTGTGCACGTACGATCGAAGGCCGCTGAGAATTTCTCGCCAATGTTTGCGACAAGCTCTCGGAGAGCCGGTAACCAAAGATCTTTTTTCCTCTGGATCTGCCGCTCTAGCTTCATTTTGCTTGTCTCCTTTTCCTCAACCCTTTTTCGGAGTCGTTCGATCTGTGTGTGTGATATTTTAGCAAGCTCGTTTCCTCTTCGAACAGACAACACGCACATCCCGCCTGCGTTTCTCGTATTGCTCGATGACGCCAGCATTCGTCGCTAGGTTGAGGTTGAGCTCCTCTCTCAAATTCTCGAGCTCCTGCTTGATCCCCTCGCAGTCTCGTGTACTGATTGATCCACTCTGTGTAGATGGATCTCAGCTGCCAAACGGGGCTAGAAGATTATCAATATGCTTACTTCTTCCATTTCCTCGAACGTGGCCCGCAGCTCGTCGTCGATCTCTTCAAGTTTTAATTTGCTCGCCCTCAACTTCTCCTTCGTGATTTCCTTCATGTCGGAGAACTCTTTGCTGACTAAACACGCCAGGCGTCAGCTGGTTTTAGAATTATAGAATTCCGTCACAGCTAGAGAAAACGCACTAGAACTGTACTCTTGCATAGCTTCATCGTACTTTACGCTGTGCTTCCTGACAAGCTCTTCTAAAGCTTGTTTGTTCGCGCCAACCTGCAAATACTTCAGACCAACAACAGTCGCCTTCTTGTTATCCTCGATGACATCTCGAATGATGTCCTGAAGATATATCGAGAACATGAGACTAGGTGAAAGTCGCAGTACATAAAGTCACGCACTTGAAGTTGGTTGACAATTCCTGCGCGCTGTTTGGCGATCTCGAATCCTTTCTGGCGCAATCTGTGTCTCGCTTCATCCACAGATGGCGCTTCCTCCTCGGTCATCAATGCCTGCTGCTTTTGACCTGTAGAAATACCACAGTGCATTAAGTTACACGTTACATAGATTCTTTGTGACGATACATACCAAGCCTGATCTGAAGAGTTTGTATTTTACTTTCTACTTGGCGCACGGCCTTTCTCCGAGCCTCGATTCCATTTTTCTGGTTCCGAATGTCCTTGATGATCTCGCCCCTCTCACTGATCAGATTTCCAATTTTCTCAATCTCCTCCTCAGCTTCTCCCATCAATTGTTTCGCTTGCATGATAGCGTTGTCGAGGGCATGCTTCTTCTCTTGGTCAACTTATCTCGAAGATGGGCATCAGCGCCTGATTGCTGCGGAAATGACAAGAAAATATAACGCGGCTTATGCACCTGGAGGAATGTTGAAACTCTGAGCCCGCCTTATATCGCGTGTAAGATTCTGCGGTCTGCGTTGACCATATCGAGAACGAGTGACTTGTGAAAGGACATGGCCCACGACAAAATTGCCGCCCCCGCCCCTGCCCCCAGGGAGCATGCGCGACACCATGTCCATTGCCCGCCCGACATCCACTTTGTCCGCATTCAGCGCAATGGCCTGGAACATAGAACATTTTACTTAGTTCTTCTAGAAAAGTGATATAGGAAGGACGTACATAGCGGTGCAGTTGGACCTGATCCTGCAAGAACGTGAGCATACCTTCTGGATAAGTTACGCAGTCTATACCGTAGGCGTCGAAGCCTTGCTCGTGTAACTGGTAACGTAGTATCTATTGCTGATATTTTACCAGAAAAGACACCATCCACGTACCTCGTCCATACTCATAGGCTGTGGATTGATCATCTCCGGGCGAATTTGGCGGAACCAAGTCGCAATCCTTAATTTCCTCCCCATACCTTCTGCAGAATCGCAAATAAGGTTATTGAAAAGCTTGTAATCCTCTTTACACTGGAATACAAAAGTCTGGGTGCATGTAAGCTCTTATGGCGGTCCTTACCGGAAGGTGGGGAAAACAGGGCGAACGTACCTTCATTTGCATCGCGTTGAAAGCTGCTTCCACCGCATTAGCGAATCGCGGGTCCTTAACGTCCAAAGAAAGACACGCCGGCTCTATTACTTCCATCTGGAAAAGTTGTCTATGCCCGCGCAGCCAGCGCACGACATCTGCCACATTTTTATCCCAGTTTTCGAGCGCAGCAAGCTTACGATGTGCGGCGTTATCAAGCATCCGGAGGCTATAACGTAGCCATCAATGAGTTTCTAAGATTTGTTTTAGTTGGAGTTTTCATATACCTTTCATTAACCCTTTGAATATTCACGTTTTGCTTTGCCGATTCCTCGACGTACGGCTTAATCCTCTCTTCCAAATCGTGCCTCGCCCTCTCAGCTGCCTCAAGCGCCTGCAAGTTCGCTCTCTGCAGCAATATAGTCAGCTCAATGCGCTACTACAAATCAAAATCGACATACCCGATCAGCTTCGATCTTATTCACGTCTTCTGTTTCAGGAGGGTGCGCAATTTCCTCCTCAAGTCGGTGTATTTCTTTCCTCAGATTCTGTACGCGCTCTTTCCGTTGCTTTTCTTGTCTCTTTAAATTGAGAAGTTCGTCCGAAATTGATTCGCCTTTGGCTTGCTATTGGTTCTATAAGGAAATCATCTGCAGTGAAGAGTGAGGAAAGACCGTACTAGATCATTATTGTTGTTCCAAAGGTTGGTCATAGATCTGAACTTCGTCCTCGCTGAGGATTTGCGTTGCTCTCGCTCCTTTTCAGCCTCCTTATACTGCTTCTCCAGATCCCTGTTCGATTGGATAGTAAGATCCCAAACACACAACAACTGCATGATTACGGAGCTTACTCCTTAAAGCCGAGCACAGGTTGATTTTTCTGTTTGAGCGTAAGCACTTTCTGGTGCAGCTCTTCACGAATTCTCTTGAGCCTGTCATACTCCGTCCTTGAATCGAGGTATTCTTTGAATGGAAGGATGAGCTCGAGCAATTCAATCTTTCGCTCGACCTCTCTACGCTGCTGATACGCCTGCACCTCTTTCTCAAGGACGGTATTCCGCTGTTCGAGGTTCTCTAGCTCACTGCGCTCGGTGCCAATGCTCTGAAAGAAAAATTTGAGATTTTCAGTTTTCAAAACGGAAAGAAGCAACGAACACTCGTAAGATCATTTAAGCTCTTGCCTGACTTCTTAAGGAACTCGTGCCACTCGATCAAATTCTCGTCGCCGGCGGCTTTCTCTGTCGCAATTAGGAGTTCCTTGGGAGACATCGCGGCGAACTCGGCCACTTTGTCCTGCGGCAGAAACGAGCTAGGCGCGTGATTTTAATTATGCATTCTAATCTAGCATATAGCGCGTTTGCGCACCAGAGATTGTTCACTTGGATTCCCAGACCTTCAACGCGTTCGCTGATGGCTTTCCCAGGTACTTGTTCGCCGTTGAGCGTGAAGGACTGCTGGCGCTCCATACTCTCGCGTAGTTGACGCCGGATGACGAGGTTTTGTCCACCAAGCGGGCCTTTCAATTCAATCTCGATGAACCCGTCATGGAAGCCTTGTTTGACAAAGGCGCCCAGCTTCGTTGCGCGGCCTAATACCTGCTCGTCCGTCAGCATACAGTCGCTCGGCAAAGCGGGATACGTACATGTGCTGGCCAGTTCAGGCCTAGACAGAGCGCACACGCGATGGACGATTTTCCCGTGCCGTTTGGACCGAGGACCATGTTGAGAAAAGGACCTGGGCAGAACTCGACGTCGTCGTAAGTGAGGAACTGGTGCAGCTTGACGCGCACGATAGAACCGGGAACATAGCTGCGTGAAAACGCGTCAAATACTCTAGCAAAGAGCTAAATATGTGAGAGAAATGATGACGTACCCGTCTGGATGTCGCTGAAGTGCGGCGAGGCGCTGTGCCTTCCTGCGCTCCTTTTTGACGTTGACGCTTTCGCCTTCATCGTTCACGCGCGCCCGTTTGGCGCCCTTCGGCGAAGTCTCCCTATCGTCCTCATTGTCACTATCTCCGTCGCCAGCATCCTCATCAGCATCATTTTCTTCTTCCTGTTCACTTCCGGCGTCGTTTTCTTCAACATCATCTTCATCCTCTTCGCGCTCCTCTGCAGTACCCGACGGCCCAGCGCCATCTTCGTCGTCTTCATCGTCTCCAGCTCGTCTTGCATTATTAGCCAAGTTCATATCTACTGGCCTCTCATCGATGTTTTGAGAAGACTCTTCAGACTCGGTGTCCGGTCTGCGCGCCATTAGTCGTGAACTGAACCTGAAAGACGCGCAGACGCGACGCGCTTGAGCCACGTAATTTATATTTCAAAGTCCGCGAGCACCATTATTTACGTAATTGAATTGTTCTCTCATTAATATTATTTATTTTACTTACTGCTGGTACTCAATGCTACATCGCTGCTATTACTCCCCGGAAGTTTGATACATTCCTTCAAGATTTGATTTAATTTTCTGTCCGCCCGACACTCTACAGATATGCGACTCGTCTGCGAGACGAATTACGGTCCGCTCAAATACACTGGCAGCAGCTCACAGGTCGGCTCCGAGGTTCTTTGCGGCTTGCGGCTTACTTTCATCCAGCATGTCTCCTCTCCAAGCTCAAATACAAAGAGAGATCTGAGCGCAGACCATGATGTCTTCACTATGAACACAATTCTATTGTGTACCTCTGGTGTGGTGTTGCATAAGCTTGCCCAAACCTTTGTGTCTGTACTGTGTCTGGTATGTACTGGCAATGCACAAGGTCCAGATATTCTGTCTATATTAATCAAGCGGCAGACCAGTCTGAAAAGACGCGTTGTTCTCTAGTTGCGCTCATCAGATGTTGAACAGATTGACATGATGGTAGTATCAGTATCGCTAATGCCATGCCTAGTGTGCCCTCAGGCGAACAGCGAAACGGATGCTTCCATCTCCTGATGTTGCCTGCTGTCTGTTGTCTGCTGTCCTCTAGCCCAGTGCTCACTGATCCCTCTTCCTCTCTCACTACCTTTGTGGCTCATGCGTCGACGGAAACATACTTTCATTCTGGCCGTTGTTTTCCTATTCTCCTTTGTTTTCTTCACGAACCAGTATTACTATCGCATCCACAACACTCTCTCATACGCAACCCGCCCGCTGTGGGATCACGCCGACGGTCCACGCAATATTGTTCCACATTATTATGTCGACGGCATGCAGATGGACACCCGCGCGTGCCGCCTGCACGGATGGGAGCAGAGAACGTCGATTGGTGTCGTACAGATGTTGGATGCCGTCCTCATGAGCAGCGAGCTCGATTTGCTGGACACTCGCCTGCACGAGCTGGACTCGATCGTCGACCGGTTTTTCATCGTCGAGAGCAACGCGACATTCACTGGTCTCCCCAAGGAAACCTATTTCGCGAATAACAGGAACAGGTTTGCGAAATTCGAAGATAAAATAGACTACCACTTGTACGTCCTCCAATTCTGAAATATTTATATTTAATCTGAACTTTGAAGCCGTGATGATGCGTGATCGTGTATCTTCTGTTTCTGTTACTGACTTATCTCTTCTACGCGTTTTCCAGTCTCCCAGGATACCCGCTCGAGCACGGAAAGGACGCATGGGACGTCGAGGCTGGCACGCGCGACTTCATGACCCAGCACTTGCGCGCATACATAGACGCCCTCCCCTCTTGGACGCAAGCCCTCGTCGTCATGGCCGACATCGACGAGATTCCCTCGCGGCACACGCTCGCCCTCCTCAAAGCATGCGACTTCGGCACTGCGATCCACTTGCTGATGCGCAATTACTTGTACAGCTTCGAGTGGTACATCGGGATGACCTCCTGGCGCTCGTCCGTACACCACTTCGTCCGCGCAGAGTCAGAGTCAGTTGCCACGGCACCGGTGTACTACCGCCACTCGCTCGCCACGCAGACTGCGCTCGCGGATGCTGGCTGGCATTGTTCGTATTGCTTTCGCTCGCTGTCGGAGTACACAGAGAAGATGCGCGGGTTCTCGCATGCGGATCGGATCGGTGGTGATGAGCGTCTCCTCGATGAAGAGAGGATACAAGCGGTGATCTGCAAGGGCGAGGACATTTTTGGGATGCTGCCGGAGGCGTACAGTGTGAGTACCAGATTCGCAAATTTAACTGAACTCAGCCTTCTCTGTTGGCAGTATGGAGACCTGTTATCACAGATGTTTCTTCGACCGTGAGCGTCCTACGTGTCTTATCCTGATTCCTGTGCAGGTCTCGTTCAGCGGTACACATCCCAGGATACATCTTGGAAAACACAGAGCGCTTCCGGTTTCTTCTTCCCGGCGGATGCAGACAGCGAGCCGATCATGACGATTAATGATTAAGGCCAATACTGATTAGAAGGCACATTGTCCGGCACCTTGGCTGCTTTTGCAATCACTTCCAGTATCAGGCTGAGTGAGGCCGAGACTTTCTCCAACTTGCCGTCATTCGCTTGCGTTGTTTCGCACACCCTACTTTGGTTTTAGATAACCTTCATTTTTAAGGAGCACCTCTGTGATGCACAGCTAGAAGCTCTGGTAGGTAGGAATGTTATCAAAGTTTCATTATCTAACTACGGAATGAATAAATACAAAGTATGTTGCATAAATCTGAAATGCTAAAAATAAACCTTACAAGTTTAACATGTAACTGTCGGCTTCATTTTCTGCTAATATCTCTGCTCTCCATTCATCGTCAGGGATCTGCTCCTCATCCGCTGCACTGTCCACGATCTCGGTGCCTTCGATTAGGGTGTCTGAGGCACAGGTTCAGCTTCGGAAGCATGGCTATGAACAAATAAGAAGAAAAACACGAACCTTGTTCAGCATTGACGACTACGATCCAGAGCAGATTCTTCGTTGCGTTCCACTCCTTTCTATCGGCAACCTCAACATCCTCGCGGAGGCGCCTATCCTCTCTGCCAATATGAGCGTTGAATTGAGCCTTTTTCTCATCTTTCCAGCGTTTCTGGTCCACCCCCCAGTCGAATACTTGTTTAAACACGTTCTGAGAGCTGCTGCTGCTCTGTCTCGGGGGCAGCGACGTCGCGCGGCCCTCCGATATCGCGAGCAAATGCCGCTTGTGCGCCGCCTTTGTCTCGGTCTGGCGCACCCGCCACGCCTGTATGCGCACAGACAGGCCCGAGGCCTTGTCCATGAGGCCCTCGAGCTGCGCCGGCGGTGGGACGTCGAACGACACGGGGAGCACATAGCCCTGCAGCGCGAGCAGCCTGCGCACGGCCATTTGCTCCGGCGCGTGCGGGTCCACCGCGGGCACGGACGGCGCGATCCTGTTGTACACGCCCCGCATGACGGGCAGGTGCAGCGCGACCGTCTCG